>RXPK01004632.1:0-19376 GCA_004143645.1 Protaetia brevitarsis | reverse complement strand
ATAAATATATAGCAAGCGAGGGAAAATTACAAAACATCACGCTAGATTTTAACGTACTACGTATTGCGCACAATGCGAAAAAAGTTACTGCCATGAGTAGTAATCTACTATTACTGATGAATGAAGGAAGCCAATTATTTCACTGATTAATATATAATATCATACGCTATTTATAAAGTCGATATTTGTTGAGCGAATTATAAATCCCTCGTGTGAATTGAAAAAAGAAAAACGGATCGAGGCGAATAAAGTTATCCATTAATCATTCATACAATCTTAATACCTGTCGATGAGAGTTTGAATCTTGTTAAAGTGCCCTGTCAAGTGATAAATATATTTACCTAAATTGAAAGGCTTTTAACATTTTAACAAGAATAATTTGTCAAGATCTACCCACTTCGTGTCTTCACCCATTTTGCTCGATTCATAAAAGTAGCAGATATAACATCTAGATAAAATGTGGATTCGAAGTTTGGTGGGATTGCATACTTCGTGATAACTCAACTTCTAATATTAGTTCCTTCATTATTCTTATAGTTTAATATATTTGAATAGTTTTTATATTAGAAATAGGTAAGCTATTAAAGTAGTTCTTTATTATTTTTGGATTATAGTGTAATAAATTAATATAATTTACTTCATTGGGATTAAAGGAAAATAGAATTAAAGCATTCCGTAATCAGATGTTGTGCAGGTGTCCTACCGAAGACTGAATCTTTGATTACAGCTCTATTTTTGATTTTAGAAAAAAGTCTTTTATATAAAAATAAATCTAACGAATTTTCCATTAATTTTCATGTTATCTTAGTATATAAACTTTATGTAATTGAATACAATCTCGAATTAGTAAAAATATGTTTGTATCAAATTATAAAATATAAAACCAATGACATATTTTTAAAAAAAAAAGAACGATATTTAATGATAATTACCAGAAATAATAATACCTATTTTTAATACAGTAGACCATCACAATTATTTCACCAATTTTGTGTGAATACTTTGTCCTTCTTACATGTCAGTGATTGTTTATTTATTTTTATTATATATTTACCTAGTTGCTTAAATAGTTAGTAGGTATTTTATTCATAAACTATTAAACCAAGATTTAATGTTTGTTTTTCATTTATAATAAAAAAACAAATGAACATTAAATCACAATAAAATGCATTCTTAATTAAAAGTGTTTACACGCAGTAATCATCTTAAATTATTAAAATTTATAGTGTGTGTAATGTTCAAAATATATCATGTTTCTTGTAAGCTTATTTAAACCCTCTTTTACAAATTTTGGGGTAGATTTTTGAACAAGTCTTCGAAATGGATAAAAATACCTTCCTCATTCTATTCTTCTTATTCTCTTATGTTGATGGCTCTTTCTTAAACACACTTTGCTTTAATTTGACAGTTGTATCAAGTTAAGTATGAATGTATGATATTTAAAATATGAATATCTAGAACAAACTTGAAGAATAAGCTAAGCTATATAGGTAATACGGTCTTTAAAATAAAACTGCTAAATAACCTCAATATTTCGTCATATATTTATGACTTCCTCAGGAGGACATCTACAATATTACAAAGAATATGAACCAATAGTAATAAAATATTTAAAATAATACTTACAAAGTTAAAATATAATAATCAAATTAAACGTATTTTAAATTTAGAATTTTTTAAAGGTCAAAAAACATTTTTGTAAACAAGGTAGTGTTACTATGTATTTTTTAAAATGTTGCAATAAACATGGTTGAGTTGATTTGTGTAAAAAAAAAAAATCAAAATTCTATTAATTTCAAAACAGACACAAATCAATTCAACCATATTTATTGCAACATTTTGAAAAATACATAGTAATATTACCTTGTTTACAAAAATGTTTTTTGACCTTTAAAAAATTCTAAATTTAAAATACGTTTAATTTGATTATTATATTTTAACTTTGTAAGTATTATTTTAAATATTTTATTACTATTGGTTCATATTCTTTGTAATATTGTATATGTCCTCCTGAGGAAGTCATAAATATATGACGAAATATTGAGGTTATTTAGCAGTTTTATTTTAAAGACCGTATTACCCATATAGCTTAGTTTATTCTTTAACGAAGTTCCGGTCGATACTCCTTTTCAAATAAAACAAACTTGTATACAAATACACTGCCTTAACCGAAAGTTTGCAGTAGGGCCTATTTGTACAAAAGCGTAAATAACACCGTTATTATTAAAGATGGGTGTATCATAGCTTATATAAAGTGATAATATAAGTATAGGGATATTCCATTTAAAATAACGGAGTAAGATGCGTTTTCTTACTTTTGGAACAACCTGTATAGCCAAAAATATTTTTGGATTATGCAGCATTAATTTTTTCCTAAAATCAAAAATAGAGGTGTAATCAAAGACCCAGATGGGACACCCTGTACAAACAAAAACTGATTGAATGAAACTACACTGTAATCTTAACAGACAATTCAGTTTAACAATTATCGCGATTTAGTGTAAATACTCCTAAAATTGCTCTAATGAGACAGATATACTAATGAATATATCATTAAAAAAATCCAAAAGGTGTGTAGAAATGTGATTGAAATATTAACAGCTGCCTGTGAAAAAAAATCACATGTTAGGCATGATATGTGTGAGCTTGGGGCATTAGAATACCTTGTGCTGTTTTATACAAAATCCATTGAGGTAAGGAAACCGTTTTAATAGAATAGCTATTTGAGATACGTTATTTCTGTTCTCGGTTTTAATTTTTGAAAGATTGTGGTTTGAAAATTTCAATGGGTAATAAAATTAATTAATGTATTTATTTAATTAATTTACAGAATAACTTAAATTTGCATCTTTCATTTTAGCAAAACATGTGAAAATATTTTTAAAATTGAATAAAATGAACCTAATTTAAGATAAGATATTCATTTTAAATAATTATAACTTCATCCTCAATTCAATAAAATATGTCACAATATTTGCAAAAGGTAACACAAAAATAAATTAAAAAAAAACATACTTCATTTCAATATAGGTATATCAATGTGCGCATTTAAGAAATATCTAATCAAAAAAAACTACTGGAACTTGAATTTTATTACCGAAATTTCGCAATCCCAAGAACACTAAAGAAAAATTCATCATCATAACGAAAAAAGATAAAACAAAATATTTATTTTAATAAATAATTAAAATGTAATATTAAATCAATAATAATAATATAAAATTTTATTTTCTCGCAAATGCTACTGTGTAAAACAGAATGTGTTAAATAAGATACTAGTTTTTGTTTAAAACAGTTTCTCTTATATTTTAAAATGACTTCTAATCTTATTACTTAGGCGTTATACTTTTCAATCTTGAAATTACCTTCAAAATAAAAACACGCTAGATTTCATGTAAATGAGGTTATCAACCTTGAATTTAATATCTTTACGTACAAAGGTTTGTACTAAACAATTGAGTTAAATAGTTCTAAAATCTAATACAACTAATTTAAAGTATATCGCCAATTATTATTTAAAAGCAATTTTTCATACCATTTGTTTAAGCCAAATAATAATTTCAATAACTTTAACACGACACTAATAATAACAAATTTGTACGTATCTACAAATTTATAAAAAGATCTTCAATAATTTTTAAATAAAAGATTTAAAAACTCACCACTCTATTTCAGATAAAGCAATTCTTCGTACTTCGCCTTAACGAAGCGTCTTCGTGCGGGACAACTCGTCTAGTAGGATATACGGACAGGACAACTCGCCTGAAACAGCAGACCAAGCACAGGTGAAGTTCAGCACTGAAATCGCGCCAAAAAGCGCGGCCCTTAATAGACTCACCATCGGCCAATCGCGCGACGATCGTGGGCAAAAGAACAAAAGCTCGGACCAATCAGAAGCGGGCGCTGTTAGCTTTCAGCCTGCGCTTTCATTTCGCCGGTTTTGCTTGGACTTTTAGCGAATTTATCAATGGATAAAGCAAGTGCTTCCTACGCCAAGAAAAAAAAAACAGTTAGAGAAAGAACCGATCGTTGGTGTCGAATTAGGAAGCTGTGATTTTAGGAAAGGACTTGTGGATTGTTCTAAATTGGAGTGCAATTTATAATTTTCCTAAATGTTTTCTGAAAGGACAAGTTTAATGTTAATTCGCGATGTTTTAAATTGCAATAAAAAGGAATATCATTCTCGTTCTTACTTATATATATTTTTTTAAAGTTGAAGCTGCAATGGAGTTTTGCTAATTAAATAAAAGTAAGATATTCATTGTGCCCTAAGATTGATAATATGGTAGTCATTAAATAATAGCACAAAATTGCTATTCTAATCAATCTTTAATTAATCAAATATTGCTACATGTTTGAGCCTATACAGAAAAAAGAAGATTTGTTAAGTAACAGAATACATTTTGTCAGAAGTTAAAGTTAGGGTGTGTGCTTAAGACCAGAAGACAGAAGTGAAAGTTAAGCTATCACAGGATATATCATTCTTACCTGATCATGGGCCTCGACAAATCCTAAATCCTTCATTTTCCTTATTTTCTTTATTATAAGTTTTTAATCTCGGCTTTGTAAAAGGGCCGTATGTTTTTAAATTATGTTCCAGTCGTCGGAATATGTCCTTAAATGATTGCTTTGCTAATGCGAATTGTGCCGGTTAAATATACCATTTTTTTTGTAAATTTGACTTTGTCCGTCCAGATAATATTGTCCAAGAACAATAGTTTCTCTTGAGACCACCCTAACAGCCAGAAATATTACATAGATATTTTTAAAAATATATTTTATAAATATTTTTCCTGAGAGGTTTTTGAATATATTTTTCATATTTTTTTTTAAATATAGATAAAATATTCAATTAAAATATTTATTCCATATTTTAAAATTAATGTAAGCGCTATATTTTTTCTAAAATATTTGTAAAATATTTATATGAAAATTGAGATTTTTTTATGCGATCTATTTAATTTGTCAAAATGAACTAAAATTGTTTTTGGTTATTTAGAATGTATAACGTCGATAACGAAAAGTTGAAACATACATAGAGTTGTCTAAAAGGCAAGAACTTGTTTTTTCACACTCACGATACAAGTTAATAATCAATAATTCTGGCATTCTTTTAAGGCATACTGAAGGTTTATCAAATTAATCACTATTTTTAATTGAAGTGTTCTAAATAAAAAACAAACGTATTTATTATCATTTTATTTGAATAAGCCAATAAAAATGAAAAATACTCATTTTTAAGTCTAGCTTTGGCTGGTGCCAGGTACAACCCTATGGCTTTTTTCATATCTTCGGTAGTGGCGCTCTCATGGCGTTTCCTTGTGGCCTCTAAAATAATGCCAATTGTATTAGATCATACCATGAATAAAACATCGTACAACATTATCAACACCTACTAATGCATTTGGAGCATTTACAATAATTGGAATAGTAGCTACATTCTAATACTTACGATACTTATTTTTACTTTATTTCATAATATTTGAAAACATTCTACGTACAAACAATAAAACAACACAACGTATTCTAACCTCTGTTTGAGGTTATGCGCTTATCTACCGAGATGAATCTCTTAAGCAAATCAACTAGCAATTTATCTGGTAGATGCAGTACATATATGATGCATAAAATTCCTACAATTATATTATTAAACGATTTCTGTACATAACGATATTGAGCATTCCAATTATCTTATAAATGCCATGACATGTTCGAAGTTTTGCTTACCTCGTAATCACCACAAAAACTAAAACACACCTCCCAACAATTAATTACACAGTTAACCCTAATCTGCCCTAATCGTATACTATTATAAACTATAATAGTAACGGACAAACGAATGAAAACGTTGATGATACGCACGTGCGCGTATGCATTGTATGTATCTAATCCATAGACGTATAAACAATACTAAATCATATAACACCAGCACCGTAATGAATAGAGGTGTTGTGTTGACGTTCGCAACTTACAAATATTACAAATAATATAATACAAAACGCAGATATATTAATAGAAAAGTTACAGCGCTCACTTAGATACTAATTAAATCATATTAGATATATATTATCTAATGTAATCTTTAAACTATCATTTTAAATAGGTACATACCTACTTAATATGTATGCATATTTTACCCATTTTATATTATTCGTCCTACGCATCAAATGTACAAAAGCAAAAATTCAATCTTTTTTTTTTGTATGAAATAAATATTTACAGAAATACAAAGCAAAATATTCTTGCAGAGTTATGAAAAATATATTGAGAAAACATTTGCAATAAAATATTATTAATGCTACATAACATATATATTTTTTAAATGTTTTCCTAATATATTTTCTATAATATATTTTATGCATATTATATTAATATAACTAATATTCAAGAAAGATTTAATATTTTTTATATATTTATAAAATATGAAATAAATATAGTTGGTCACTGGGGCATGTTAAAATAAATTCGCACAAAATTCACTCTTCTTGGAAAGTCAATATCTTTAAGTTGTTGAATTATGGAAAACAGGTATGAGCGAAACTCATGTTTGCGCAGTATTCTGTGTATTGAGCACCTAGATAATCCTGATTCTAGTGCAGCTTGTTGGATACGCTGTGAAATATCCCAAAATAACGATTTCCATGTTTTCATTATTAACAATAGCTTTGTTTTTGAATTTTTGCCTTGACCGACACGAAGTTTTTAAAATTCTGTATTATTCGTTTAACTGTGTTTGGTGACGGCTTCAAATATTTCAAATATGGTTGAAAATAACAACCTAGTTGTTTTAACAAACTTGCTTTAGATTTGAACGAGAAATTAAAAAATGTAATAATATATAGGGTGTTCCATTTAAAATAACAAAGTTGACAGCCACTTCCGGTACAACGGGATGCGCTAGATTATTAAAAATATTTTAGTTAATAGCGCAGATCAGTTTTAGTATACTGCAAAATTTTCAGAATTTTCCAATGTATACTCTTTCATATATCGATCGATGCAGATCGTCGTGAGACACCTGTATAGTATATAGCCTCTATATGAATAAAATAATTCTGTGTGAGTGTACCTATATTTGACAATTTCTTCCATTATTTTCCTTTGTATGTGCATTTCGTATGAATTCTAGGACAAAGAAAGGGTATATCCTGTAGCTTAAAATGTTGTGCTAGACAAAGCTGCAGTCATTGGTTTCAGATGACAGAAGTTAGTGAAATACAAATGCTAGATATACGTCAACAAAATTTGTGTTCCCAGTTATTGGTTCAAAGGAGACTCTGAATAAATGAGGGTAATTCAAAAGCAGAGCCACTTTGGCGTAAATACGTGGTGTGGGATTATGGGGAGCCATTCAGTGGATCCATATATCTATCAAGGACAGCCGGACAACGACATCTTGATTTTCTATTTTCAGCGGCGTAGCAAAGACGATATGTTTCTGGAAAAAAAAATACTTTCTCAATGTCACGATCTCCAGCGTCATGCAATTTTTTTTCCCGTGTTTCCACCTTCATTTTGAGTGCGTTTCTGAATTTCTTCACAATGTTACGAGATAGACGCAAATTCCACGCAATAAATAAATCATATCCAATCCAGTAACAAAATCAGCGTCGCAAATAGAAATTGTTTGAGCCAACAAAGTTTTAACTTTGGTTTGAGCCAACAAGCTTTAACTTCGATGATATTGTACATATTCAATTGAAATCAAACTTTTACCTACTTTAAAGCAATATTATGCTCACGTATAATAGCAAGAAAGAAAATAGTTTTAGTTTTCCCGGCGCATCCACCAGTTTTTTTTAGTAGGTGTTTATTCTTTTTCTAGCGTTGGAAAGCACTTTATCGACATACACCCCCATTTGCTTACGACAATACACCATTGAGTATCCAAATTTCTTCGTAAAATGTAATGTTATCCATCGATGTAAAGATTATTAATCGAAAAAGCGTCTTCAATGTCAAGAAAACCCACTCGATTATTTCCAATCTACGAAGATAATATGCTTTATTCAATATTTAATTAATTTCTACGAAATCGTGCGCAACGCTGTAATCTAACTCCGACTCCTATATTAGCAGGTACCTTTGTAATTAATGTAATTAAGCTGCTCAGCAGGTTGGAGTTTGTGCGCTTCATTGTAGTTTTGTAAGACCTCTATCGACTTTAAATAATCTAAATGATTTTGCGTTCTTACTATTTGCCTGCGTTTCATTGTAAATCTTAACATTCCTCTAATTGCATTGTCGAACAAAGTGATATTGTATGATGGTATTCTTTGTATTAATACAAAGAATACCATCATACATTATCACCTTACAAAAAAAAAAAAACATACAAGAACTTTGCAAAAAGTGTCAAATTCAGATTTTGATGAAACTTGGTAGGAATATACAGTATGGCCAGGTAGGTAAAGAAGTTGTATTAATAGAATTTCCTGTTGATAAAAACTCATTCCGAAGACACAGGTGACACAGCCCTTAAAAAATTATTAATTTATTAATTATTAAAAAATAAGTTCTTTCCTTTTAGACTATAGGTTACTGTCTGCAAATAATTTTAGTTCATTCTGGCAAATAGCTTTGTATGATTGCATAAAAAAAAACTCAATTTTCATATAAACAATATTTTACAAATATTTAAAAAAATATCAAACGTACATTGATTTAAAATATGGAGTAAATATTTCAATTGTATATTTTATCTATATTTAGATAAAATATATTCAAAAACCTCTCACGAAAAATATTTTTCAAATATATTTTTAAAAATATCACTGTGTATTTTGTGGCTGTTAGAGTAATAAGTGAAAATGGAGTTTCTATAAACATTAGTTAAATACGTGAAAAACAAGTTTACAAGAAATGATTTTCAACAACTTAATAAAAGAAAAAAATAGAAATTGATAGTATAAATGCAATAAAAACAAATTCAAGCTTGTAAAGACGAAAAAAGCATGGAAGAATAAGAACTAAGCTTAATGTTTTATTTGCTGTGAGAAAATTTTAATTTTTTAATTATCCCCTCCTGTCCAGGAAGTTAAGTTCTATTGTTTAATGCGAAGGAGTGGCCACTAGTGGGAGATGAATTACAAATATCTATCCATTTATCTGTAATTGTAAGCAAACTTTCGGGTAGATGTAAACTTAAATCAATAGGAGACGATAACATTTCGAATAGCACACAAAGACCATTCAAGACTGCCGACGAACAATAGCAAAATTCAAAGTTGGGGCAAATAACAGCAGTGTTAATGCTTCCATATTAGATGTTGTGCGCAGAAATATAGTTAGAAAGGTATCCTATTGAAGAAGTATATTAAAATTGAAAGAATCATAATGAGTTTTATTTTTTTCATTCTGCTACTGACACTTTAAGGGATAGAATGATGTCAATGTTTGAGATCCCAAAACGACACTAGAAGAACAATTTTGATTTTTAAACTTAAAATAAATGCCTGCGGGATTATTTTCAATAGAAACCTACTCGAAAACACAGCAAAAGAAACTATTATAGGAAAAAAATACAGGGAAGATTCAGTAATTGAACAGGGTCAGAAATGGTGCATTACCTTGTCACGATTGCGAAATATTAATATATAAACCAGTCAGAGATGGATCCTTAACTATATAGTTTAATTATAACAGTAGGTGTACAATCTCACAACGTGATAACACACTTTCATGTACTAATACAAATACCAGCCCACTTAACTATAATGCAAATTTGCGTACTGAATCAACATGGAGGCGAAAGGTGATCATACAATGGCGAAATTATTATTATTTGTATTGGGATTCACAACTAAATAGAAACCCCACAATTAATGTAGCTAGTTAATCTGTATACATTTAAAGTAAATATTACTATACATGTTTCAGTAAATTATCAGTTCGTGACGAGGAAAATTGGTGTGTATGCATTTGGTTGTGCAATGTGAATTGCACAATAGAAACATATATGTATATATGCTTCCAATTTGTATTTTTTAGTTGTGATGTCCTGATTTGCTTTTTTATGCTGTTATTTTATTTCTTTTCAGCAAATATAAATTTCTACTCCCTGCCAAATACATATAGTGATATCTTACATTCTGAATCAACTTCCTATCTTTTACAATATACAGGAAGTGTTTTGAAAGAAAGCGAAGGAAAAGATACATGACACAAGCACGCAATCATTACTTTGAACAAAAATAATTTTAAGTTAAAAAAATGTAATAAATCTTTTTGAGCTATGCGGATTTTTCTCTGTGCAGTTGTGTAGTTTAGATGTCAAATTGTTACAATGCTCAGTCAATTTAACCCTAGTCCTACCAACGTTTTATCGTAACGTGTCCTACCAAGGTGTGCCTCACAGGCACACATCTATTTGTACACATTGTTGATGTAAATAATAGCAAAATATGCATTATTTATTCATGTAGTAGGTATACAGTAAGATTAAAACATATAGAAAGAATATTGTGTGTCAGAAGATATAATTTAAAATAGTACAAGATAGTTAAAATATTTGAAAGTTATTTATGTAGTTTGCAATTTGGTGCACGTGAGTATTTTCTCTGAATGTTCACCACAAACCGTTTGCTTACACTTATCACATAACTGTGTTGACATTCTGCTTTTCTTTGATGGGCAAATATAGCACCGTTTTCGTTTTCTTACTTCTCCGAGCGAAGACTCCCCTGTGGTTGGTACTTGATTCAACGTAGTTTGTATCAATGAAGTATGACTTTTATGCAAGCCACTCAAACTACGACGTCTAATTTGCCCCAGTACTAATTCTGTTGTAATTTCTCGTAAGAAAATTTTGCGAAGTCTTCGTTTTTTGGAAATATGCCAGTCAGGATGGATATTTCTCAAATGACAAATGAACTTCACACACATCAATTATATTGAAAAAATAGACCAAAGGCACCTATTAGTTTTGCGTTTCACTGAATATGTATGTACCATCTGATCAAGTGTATCCACCTCTCCTTTCGTGGAATTGTAGTACTTATTGATTTCAGATTTATTTTTATTTTCCTCATCAATGGTGGAGTCGTTGTGCATTGTAGATAATAATATGACACAGCGATTTTTCTTAGGTACCTAAGGTACCTAAGATACCATTGTCTTCTGAAAACCAAACAAGTTGCTTTCAATATTCCGTCGCCTGTGAGGTAAAAGATTTGGTGGTATGCAGCGCTTATTTTTTCTGAGCGTTCCTACACAAGTTAGGCCTTTGGTAAGCAAACTGGATGCAAGCTCGTAGCTGGTGAAGAAGTTGTCGAACGTAATATTCCTTTTAGTTCTCAGAAAAGGTTCACAAAGGTCTTCAACCACCTTTGCGCTAAGTTTTCTGCTCTGTTGAGACCTTCTTTTCCTAAGTACGGTATAACTACGTAACGGATAACTAGTTCCACTATCGCCATATCCACCAAATTTTCATACCGTACTTATCTGGCTTGCTTGGCAGGTGCTGTCGGAAAGATACACGACCTCTAAAAGGCACCAGTTGTTCATCGATGGTTAGATTACTGCCAGGAAGATAATATTTCAGCAAGTTTGTATTAACACGGTCCCACAGGTCTCTAATTGGTGCCAACTTGTCCTTTTGCCTTCGGAGGGTTCTGGTCGCTTTATCGTCAAAACGAATAAATCTTAGTAATTGAGTAAATCTATTTCGTGACATACACGCTCGATAAACAGGATTTCCATATAAAGGATTCCATAGCTCATTATAGTCCACCATTCCTTGTTTATTTTCTTCCAGCAGTAATCAAAAGAGCCCAAGAAAGCAACGGATTTCAACGTCGTCAACTGGTTTCCACAAATCGCCAAGAATACGAACAGCTCCTTATTAGTGAAAGTAACCACAATACCAATAACCGTATCATCAAAAAACAAATTGAATGCGTCACAAGGAGTATCAACATGCACTCCAGGTGGAAGTTTCACTTTGTTCAAGCTGTTGTAATTATGTTGTGTGCACGTGTTTTTCCCTTGGCAATCGGCGTGGCATTCCACTGGGTACCATCTTTTCCAATAAAAGTTTGCGAATGGCCGGGCGGTTCATCATTAGCATCACTATCGTCACTTCCTTCTTGTTCATCGCTTTCTTCATCGCCAGTTTCTTAATAATCCGCTTCACTAGAAGAGGTTTCGTCATTTGGCTCTTCTTCATCTTCACTATCATTTACATTCCTTCCCAAATCCTCATCACTTTCGTACAATGCATCGAGCAACTCCTTTTCAGTTAGTGGCCGGCGTCGGTCAGTCAACCAATCGGTCATACTTTCTGCATAAATTTCAAAACCAAATAAGCATAAAACAACAAATCTATTTTTACTGGGGTCAATCAAAATTTTGATTACCTGGTCTATACTATACTCTCCACTAGGTAAAAGAAATAAAATTAACCAATAGACACCTAAAACGGCCAATGCGTTCGTTAGGAAGTACAAATACACTGATAGCAATGCAGTTTGTAAGCTGACTGTTTTAGCAAAACGCATTTAGGGAATTCCCTTCATATGCAACTGGAGTTCTTACATACAAGGGAAAGTCCGAAATATAAAGCATATCTTATTACGGGGGATTTACCCACATACCTAGTTTTAAATAACGTAGCAATGCATTTTATAGTATAATAACAGTATGTGCCTCAAAGACACACCTTGGTAGGACGTGTCGGTAAATTATGTTTAATTTTTTTTAGTAAAATAGGAAAAATATTTTTAAAAAATTTTTATGTCATTCTGTGTTAAATAGTTTATTTTGAGAATACAAAAATCCTCCAGTCTGTGGGCAGTTAACTTACAAAGTTCCAGCAATTTCAAAATCAATTGTGCCTCAAAAGCACACCTTGGTAGGTTTAGGGTTAAAACGTTCCTTCCAGTGACACACTATGAAACTTATACTTTTTGAATTGCACAAACGTGACAAGCTTTTTAATTTACGAAATACTTAAAATACATGTTGATTTCTGCATCATTTATTACAATAAAGTTGGCAAAACTTTCACCATCACCTAAATCAAGAATATTAATCCGAAACAGTTTATAAAAGATAATTTTCCCCAAAGCACATTTATCTTTAACAGTAATTGCACAACATCCAATCTTTAAGCACACAGACCAGGTTATTCCCTTTCCGTATAACAATGATATAAACGAAAAATAATGAGACAAAACGATAAAATAATACCATCAGCACAATAATTCTCCTCCCAAGAATAACTATTTGTTTCCTTAACCTCCTTTTGTTTGCCGATGATGACAAACGATCAATTTCACTGTTTAAAGGTTGCGGAGTTGTCTTTTTGTTTTGTATCTCTTTTCGTTTTCACATTTTCCGCAGCATAAAACATTTATAGCTAGGTAAAGTTTGTTTAACCATATAGGATATAGGTAAGCTACTGTATTATTCCACTTTGAAAGTACATATATACACAGAAAGAAGATTGATTACACTAATGAATTATTCAATCCCTTTTTGATTGTAATTTTTACCTTTGTATGCATTGACAAGGATATACTTATGTGTAGATAAAATCTACAATGGGAAACAATAGTATGTATTATAATTATTATTATAAAAACCTGTTATCACCTGTTCGCAAGTTGATGACACAGATTTACTGAATAGCAACACTTACCCTATTTTAAAAAGGGTACTACATCGTTAGTATTTTCGCAAATTAATTAACAAAGCCGTTTGGTATGGTGCCTTATATAATAACAAACATATATCGTCATTAAGTATATTTCAAACGTCGGAGCCCAGAGTTGGTCCTTAGGGCACGCTGCCATAGCTTTCATTGACATCAATTTCTTCATATTAAGGGTTATTACGAAATATGGATTAGGTTAACCAAAATTGCGTGCAGTGTACAGCCTTGTTCTGACCTGCAAACCAATTACTGCAAAAATCAATTCGCAGCAATTTGTTTGCAGGTCAGAACAAGACTTAATGATTTGAATCTACAAAATATTTGTTACAGTTAAATTAACATAACCAATTTAGTGTAAACAAATGTTTAATTTGTGAAATAAATAGGTTAATTCATTCAAATATTTGGCATATTTCATCCAATTTTCAAGGATCTTCTAATCAAATTCAGTTTACTTAAAAACAAACCAATTTAAATCACATATCTGGCACTGACAAAGTTTAATTAAGAGAAATAAAAGTATTTCTTTGCCCATATATAACCAAGCTACCTGCTTAGGGCAACGAATATATTATTGATTTAACAATTTCTTTTTCTCTGTGTATCTACATTCAACTGCTTCTAAGATATAGATAACGATTTTGGTAAAAATGTTACAAAAATTTAGACTGTTGTCCGTAATTGATTAACTTTCACTTGCTTTAAATACTAGAGGTTTGGCAGTTTAAAAGTAGCAAGTACTAACATTATTTCACCAAAACGTATAGTCCATTGGCATCATATAGGGTGTTTAAAAATTAGTAATATATCAGAGAATTTTGAAAATTGCAAAACTCTTTTCTTAAATAGAATATCTTGTATATTTTTATATTATTGGATGTAGAATTAAATTCCATACCCTATACTCACTATTATCTATCTTTAATAGTTTTCTTTCAAATCACAATTACAATAACTTACTGTTATCAGTAAATATTATTAATCATTGTTTTTTACATGCTTAATGCTCAAAAAGGCACATATTGCTGTAGAGTTTGTAAACCAAATATTGCACTCTTTCATTCTCGAAAACAAGTTTATTACAGTATTTTCTTGATATGTCCAGTTGTTATGAAAAGTATTTCAGGTTTTTCTGAACTTTCTACTGGCGTTAAGTAGAGGCTATCTTTTAATGAATTCTCGACAAGCCCCTCCTGCAGTTCTTTGGCGTTCTCCGAATATAGAAATAAATTCAAGATTAGAACAAAATAAGCTTCTTGAACATTTCTATTATCCGGTTTATAAATTGCACAATAATATGAACCTATCTAAGCACTAAGCACGTAAAAAGCAATGATTGCAACAATAATGTTTACTGACAACAATACAATTTCTTGTAATCTCAAAATTGTGGTCTACCAGATGAAAATTATTCAGCCATTTGAAAGCGTTAACAAATAAAATGAGTGATTTAATGGAAAACTATTGAAGGCAGGTAAAGGGAATGTTGCTTGAACGTTGCAATTTAGTTATTGATCGGCGATTTAGAAGTAGCACTTTCGTAAAGAAAAAATATCTATGTGTATTTGCTAGATAGTATCCATATTACTTTGTTAGGAACAATTTGAAATATTTTGCCTGTTTTCAATAAAACTAACTATTTATGACTTTTATATTTCATTATTTATTTAAGACTTGCTCAGGAGTTGTAGAAGTTGAAGAGGGTGATCAGGGAAAAGAATGAAATTTCAAATTCCTATACATCAATACGAGATCATACTGAATTATAAACTCATTATTTATGGTTAGAGTAGAGATTTAATCTGCAACTATTGCTAAGCCAATTGTGGCACCTTATCTGCAACCAGCCCTAACTGTGAGCGCACCCTAACAGTGCTTGCATATTAATTATTGTTTCACTGCGCCCTTCGATATTAAAAAAGGATAAAATAAAGATTGTTTATGCTTAATAGGAGTGTTTTTTCTTAATCTCTAGCCAAATCCTACATCTTAAGATAATTCTCGACAAAAAATAATATGTTTCTAACAAAGCGTAATGCTCTTTTTTTGCGTAATCTTCCTTGAGTACCTATAGATGTTAAAAGTTTCCTGCATTTGTAAAAACTATGGTTTTATACCCCACGTTACCATTTACCAAATTTTCTTGAGACGACAAAATATATTGATCTTTAATTGTGAAAAGGTTATAGTGGCCATATTTTAGCGCGTTCCTGGGTAAATATAATCGAAAGTCTTAATATGCTGGAATTACTGTTCCAAACAAATAATGCTGAAAGCTAATAAAGTTATAGTACTATCAATAACACTCAAGATTTTTATTTATTAACATTAATGCTTACCATAATGATATTCTAATCAATGTTATACAATTTTTATTGTCATTATAGGCGCCAGACTTATCGAATAGCATCTCATAAACCTGAAATAATTACTGACGTCAGTAATAACTATGGTTATTGCAATTTTTCGAAAGTAAAAGTGTCAGAAAATATACCTTTAAAATATTTGATTTCCTTTTTCTTGGTTTTTAGGTCTTTAATATTAAAGCATGAATGAATACGACGACGACGTTTTCGCTTTATTAAAAGCTTTTTCAAGTAGATATATAAATAAATGTAGAAATTGTAAATTATAAATAAAATGTTTTGGTTTAATAAATGACAAATTGTTGTGTTTTACTATGATATTGAATATATTTATATATTATATTTAAATAAAAACATAATTTAAAGATTGCATTTTAAAATAGGTTGTTTGATTATTTGTTTTTAAAATTTGTAATAAATAGTTCTTTACAAATATTTTATTTAGTTATAAAATTAATTATATATTTTGTGAAATATTGTATATCGGTTTTATCATTGACTGCATTTTTGTTTATAAATTTGAATTATTTCAAGTATATTACGTGTTTTTAAATTTTGTTCTTTGTTTAAATTGTTACGGTTGTTGAAATCAATGGTGTGATTTTGAGTTATTTCATGTTTTTTTAAAGCTGTAAGATTTTTATTGTAATTTGTGTCCTTTTATTCTATTTTCAAATATTGCATGGTTTCACCTATATATTACACCATTACAATTTTGACAGTCTATTTTATAAAACTAATGTGTGATGTTTTACTTTTTTCAATTTTTGATTTTAATTTTGAATAGATTTGCTTTTGTAGTTTGTTTGTGTTTTGCTAGGCAATTTTGTAATTATAGATTTAAAGCTTTAAAATTTATACCTCTAAATATATATGTACATAAGTTTAATCCTATTTTAATTTTTAATTGGCCTTTATTGTGTACTTCTAACAGTAATTAGTTAAATTTGGGATGTTTAGGTCCTAAGTGAAATACTTCAGTAGATTGTTATTATTGTTTATTTCTCTCCTACATTAAATTTATAAAAACGAATTCTGTAATGCTAAAAAAAACACCATTTAATTAGTTTAGATGTAGTATCATTATAAACGAAGGTACCTACTGGTTTAGTACTCGATTATACACACGAAATGAGTTAAAAATACATACCAATTTAAGCTTAAAAGAATTTACCACTGGATTGAAATTTTGTTTAGAGACATCATATTTCAGCTTTCAAAATTAATTTTATACATAGCCATTCGGCACCGCTGTGGGATCACCAATTTCGGCAGCTATTAGCTAAGTTAGTAATAGAAAAACTAGAAATAGATAATTTAAAAAAAAAATTAAAAAAATAACAACATAAAAATTGAAAGTTTACTAAAACCATATAATTTGATAGTAGCACACAAACCAATTAAAAAATAATAAAAACATTCTTACCCCTACTAAACAAAATCTAAATTATTTGAATAAGTAGTGCGTCCAGCTTACTCACAAGAAATCAGAATATTTACCAATATTACAAAGTGTTCCACAGGGGTCAATATTGGGATCCCTCTTGTACTCGTTATATACATCTGACATTGTTAGATGTGTAACTCATTGTGAATTTGTGATGTATGCTGACGATGTGCAATTGTTACGATCTTTACGACAGCTGTGAATTGTATTAACCGTGATCTTGAAGCTATATATCTGCACTTGCCTCAGATAGAAATTTAAATATTAATACTAAGTAAGCCGCAGGTGATAACGTTTGGCAATGCTAGAATATGTAACCACTTAAAGAGGGAAGTTAACATGGTGCTCAACAATAACAGGTTACCTATTGGGGACAGGGTGAGTGATCTTGGCCTGATTTTGGACACAGATTACAAAATATTTAAGCAATGCTTATCTTCAATTAAAAAAAGCTTTAATCTTACCGATCAGCTCTGGATGTTAGAACTAAAACCAGGTTGTATGATGCCCTTATGCTGTCACAGTTTGCGTATTGTTCAACGGTTTACCATGCAGCATTGGATCGGAACACGGAATACCGAATATAAAAAGTGCAGAACTCACGTCTTAGGTTCATATACGGTCTTGGTAAGTTTGAGCACGTATCATTTAAATTGGTTGAACTGGAATGGCTAAACATGAAAAATCGAAGACTTGTTCAATGTCTTGGTCTTTATCCCAAAATTTTCCTGCGGGTTGGGAGTACCTACTAGGCGCGTCCCCGAGGCGGTGGATGGGGAAAGGCCATCTTGGTCAGGGTTCGCTCAAGACAAATGGTTAGTGCGGCTATAAAGTTCGCCTCTCTGCTTAAAACCGGAGCAGGGTGAATGAAGACCGTTGCTGTGAACCACCCCCCCTTCCCTCGCCCGAGCTGTCGTGTCGTGGCTAAGGGCTTGCACAGAGTTCTAGAACGATGCCTGTTGTTGTTTTCGGCTACCGAAAGCCCAACTGTTAAACCAATTCCCGAAAGGGATGGGGGCTCTTGGCTTAACTGCACGGACCGAGAGGAGACAACCTCAACAAAAACCTAAATCCTAAGGTAGCGGACTAGGCTGATAGGATGCGTGGCTGGATAGAAGACCAGTCTACTAGTCCAACCTTGGGGCACCTGGCGCACCCCATTGTATTAGCCCTTACCTCTGCATACGGGGCTCTGGGAGGTGGACTTTTCTCCCCAGCTAGTCGTGGATCAACCATGGAGGAAGACGTTTATTAGCGGGACGACACCGCTAATAAACAGGAATTGGAGAAGGACCTCCATAAGAAGCCTTCCACTTCCAAAGTGAGGAAGGAACAAAGGGAGGATCAAAGCGACTGGAGCAGATTGGGGAACAGGATGGCATCCATTCCCTCTCAAATTGCCTAGCACTGTGCAACTCAAGGGCATTGCACCTGGGAGCACATGAAATCGAAGAGGGATACTTACCTAACCTAGGGCCTTCTGAGTATCCTATACTTTCTGAAAGGAATAGGATTGGAAGCCACTGTAAAACAGCAAAAATAGGGACACAATAGATCTTTGTAGTGAGAGTGTAAATATCACCCCTGCAATATGTATACATACAATACTTCCAAAATTTTAACAGACAGAACACCTCCATACTTATGCAACAAAATTACATTCCGTACTGATATACATAATCGAAACTAACATACTAGATTCGAGGGCTCATATTACCATCACTACATGAACTACACTTTAACGATCATTTTCATTTTGCATTATATCCTTTACTATACATAATTCTATCTGAGAATTTAAAGGCGCCCAGTCGGCGATCCTGCGCCGCTTAAGAGATCTGTTCAAGACACTACTTTGTGAGGCAATACTTCAATCATAACTGGATCTCAATATATAATGTTCTTGCGG
>RXPK01004631.1:0-82083 GCA_004143645.1 Protaetia brevitarsis | reverse complement strand
CCACATAATAAGTAGATGCATCTTTTGATCCTCTGAAATTGTCAATTCTAAATAAGCTTGGAGTCTAGGACAACTCCAAGATATTTACTTCTCCTAACAACTTTATTTCTTCACTTTAGAGTTTTAGGGATCTAAGAATCCTCCTACATGCGAATTCTATTCTCTTTGTCTTGGGGGGACTGATATTTAAACTGTCTTCATCGGTCCATGCTTGAACAACTTTAGAGCGGTCTGCATTTTGTTGAATTTACCCTGACTGAATGATAAGATCATCTGCATTCCCAAAACTTTATGTCCTTCATTGTCCAGCTTTACTAGTAGCTCGTCTGCGACCTGTTCCACAGCAGAAAAATTGGGTGGAGAACCATCCTATTCTTCTGCGGACATCCTTTTTCGACCAGAGCCACCGGTGTTTTTCTAGTAATGGTTGTGTAAATCGATTTCCCTCTAAACATGCAGAGTATTCACCTGCAGCTTGTTTTAACAATCCGTTTATTCCTAGAAGCTTTGAAGATTGCTTTTGCAGATGCTCCCTCTAGAGGAATGTACACCAAAGCACTACCTTGATTTGCAGAGTATGCTTTGTAGATTTTTCTTCTTTTCCGGCCTAGTTGTCGATAAGATAATACATCATCCCTTATGTGTCTATTTATCAGTTTTTCAAGAATTTTTAGCATGAACCCTAATTTATTCCAAAATATTTGAAATAAAAATAGCTCTGATCGGCCTCCAAGCCATCGATATGTATCCCAGCTCGAGGCTTTCCTTAAATAAGATATTAAGCTTCCGCAACCAAAGTTCCAGGCTGTTTTGTAGCATAATTGGATAAATGCCATTCGATCCTGGCAGTTAATGATGATTTCAATGTGTTTCCCCCTTCACCTTTTCAACGTTCACCACTTCCTTTGTTACCTGTCAGTGCTTCCAGATTGTTGCCTTTCAGTGGTGAATGGATAATCCTAGGGCCCAAGGAATGCATCCGGAAGAGTTCTCTTATGTTTTCTCTGTTTTCAGAGTATATATCGAGCTGTGAGGTTCTCTGGATAATATCCTAGTGAGTCTACTACAATCCGGATCATTCTCAATTTCCTCTCAGTGCTTCCTCCAAAATTATCACTTTGAATCCCTCAAAGCTTTATTGTAATCAGTACGGGCCTCTTTATATTCATCCCAGATCCGACGTTTTCACAGCTCTAATGCAACCTTTTGCTGACTTTCCTTTTTATGCTTTCAAGGTTGCTGTTTCAGCAGAGCCTGTTCCTGGAGACACTTACTTACTACGGAATATTTATCAATGAGTGCCGATGTAATAGCGTTGTGTTACTTCTCTTTCGCTAAATACCTTTCAGACTGAAGCCTGGTTCTGTTGTGTAAGCTTTCCAGTTAGTTCTCGGGGATTACAGGATTACTCCAATTATAGGTTCATGACCCGCTACATTAAAATTGATGGGCCTATGATCTGAGCAACTCTCCTCATTAGACATATTCCAATCATGGAAGTTGCTTCCTACATAAGTGGTTACTAACTTTATATCTACTTATTACCTCTTTCCTTCTT
Source organism: Protaetia brevitarsis (assembly GCA_004143645.1). NCBI lineage: Eukaryota > Metazoa > Arthropoda > Insecta > Coleoptera > Scarabaeidae > Protaetia > Protaetia brevitarsis. The sequence continues at coordinate 80,525 of RXPK01004631.1, read as the reverse complement.
GAGTTCATGCAAGCAGGCTCGCTGCGTATAATATTTAGTATGTCAAAGAAATATAACTATTGCAATAAATGTTTAGATCAGAAAACTATGAAGAAGTATATTCAGGAAAAGGTAATAATCATATTAATTTAACTGCAATTTTGCTTAACCTAACTCCGATTTTGTAACAAGCCCACTTTTTTACCTGTTGTTTCCACAATGTTGTATTACACGGAATTGCGTCTACGCAAACATAGATGTGAGTCCCAAAAAGTTTTTTAATTTGTGATACCTCAAAGAAAAATATGAAACAAAATATTCTCATAATATTGATATTATCATTCGTCCCTTTACATTGAAGTGCCTGTAATTAAATATGTCGCATGGGCAATGATATCCCACAAAATACATAGAGAAACGCATATGTCGTACACTGAAATGATGCGAATACTGAATAGATATTAATCTACATACATACATATGTATGCACAAGCACATACTCGGAATTACTGCGTCAAGAAGGCTTCAGCATAGATTAGCTGACAATTTATGCTCTCTGTTGTATTCTATTAAACACAAGCTGGCGTCTCAAGCATTAAGAACGCCTCTTGAGGTGCAAATGAACGCGACTCGTCGTAAAGTACGTCGACAACTGCTTTCCATGTTCTCATTTTATGCCCTCTTTCTCTAATTTCAGGCAGCGTGAAACCATTCCGGCTAGTCTTTCATACCGATGGCGTGGAAGCCCCGACAGATATGGGTAACCGAGGATTCTGCTTGGATTTTATTCAACAACCGTGTACGAACTCATTAGTTTAAAAATCAACACTTTGCGGCTTCGGTTTTTCTTTTTATTTACGTAGTAGATTAAGCACAGCAAAATCGTATCAAAATTACACGTAATTTGATTAGTATATTCTCATACTTACCGACACTGTTTTGTCTTCTTATTCGTTTTTTATGCGTACAGTTATTTCAAAAGAGTATTCTTGCTCTCTTCTTCATTAACAAATGCAACATATTCTTTGATGCATACTTTATCTCGCAAGAATTTTCAGGCAAATGATTTTCGGGTGTCCGCTATTGCAGTCATTCCGGATGTCCTACTTTACAGGTCCCGGTCCGTAACTTTTTTATTTATTTATTTATTTTTAATAAACTCGGGAACGTAATATTTAGTGAAAATTTGCAATTATATAACCTATATAAACCTGACATTTTAATTAGAACATCCAGAGCATTTTTGTATATTTGGATTGTACGTAAACAGTCAGAAAGCGTAGTAACCTAGTGTTCGCACTACAGGTTGCACAAAAATGGGCTGGAGGGAAGTTTTAATGTTAGTTCTCCAAAACGACCATAGTTCAACGAGAAGGAGGAAGTTAGTTTGGTCTTATTTGTCAGAAGAAATGAAATATCTTGGTGTCATTCTTGGCTCCAAGCCCCCTTGAAATCGACAGCTTCAGAGAATTAAAACCAGACTGGGGAGATCTCTTATGTTAGTTAAAAGAGCCCATGAAAAAAATAAAACATGGAGATTAAGACTAAACGATGTACTGGGACAAACATCACAGTGACCAGACTCACGATCACTTATGTGCAGATATAACCAAGACTGGTTTGCAAATGTATTTAAGGACTAAATCGCCATACTACAATAAAAATACTTTGCTGTGGGTGCCCGGATATGCGGCAAGCAAAGGAAATTAAAAAGGCGGTAAGTTAGTAGCGAAGAGATCATTGGTTTCATATATAGACCTGGAGTGCCTTTCTCCCAGTCCTTCTTATCTGGTAGGATAACCTGATACATTCTATTTAGGTTGAATTTTTGGATCATGGCATCACATGGCTCTCCCCAAAAGGTGTGCTTTCCTTAGGTTCATCTAATAGTTTTTGATAGTCAGCACCGTGCGAATGCTTGACTATCCAAAAAAGTCTATGTGCTGTAGAGCTAGCAGTTTATTGTATATAAATATGTAGCGGTGGCAGGTTTAGAATTACTTCCATTGCGATCTCATCGCACCCGTGGCACACAGACGCGCCAGTCTTTTTTCTGCCACTTAGCGTTTTGGAGGCTCTCACTTGCCGCTCTTTTGGCCACCATGCTACTGCTCCGTACCCCGAGGTATTTCATTTCTTTGATGTATGGAATCCTTTCACTTCCTACCGCTGGTAGTATTTTGGATTCTGGATTGTTGGTTCGGAAGGGTGGCTAGCCACGCGCACTTAGGCCACTCTAACCGGGCTCATTGTGCTACCTTCATCTGCAGCCTACTCGATCCAATCCAAGCGAAGAATGAACTCGAGAAGTGTAGCAGGTGGGATGCCGCCAAATCTGGCCATACAGGGGCCAGAACTCCCCAAGGATGGAACCTCTAAGTTAGGCAAGCGCCGGACAGTCACTTAAGATGTGTTCCGGCATCTCGTGCTCTAGGTAACATGCACGGCAGAGTGGGCTTCTAGTCAGTCCTATGCGGTGTATGTGATTATTAAGCTTGCAGTGGCCAGTCAATAGCCCTACAACTTGACGTAGTTTACTGCGAGAGAGTTGCAGATAGTATCTTGCTGTCCTGGACAACAGCCTGGGGATAGCTTTGCGTGCCTGACAGCAGGTAGTTATGGATGCCCATTTATCCTCGTGTAGAGTAGTGATCCATTGATTCATTAGGGTATTGAGTGTAGCCGAAGAAATGGGAAGAACAGACTCCGATCCCATGTAAGGAGAATATGAACCCCGTCTCGCCAACCTATAGGTAGCCTCGTTTCCCAGATTACTTTTATGACCTTTGACCCATCTGAGTGAACACATCACTACTTGATAGTCATTATCAATAGCGATCGCTTCCAAGACATTGTGACATTGAAGTATCAGGCCTGAAACGATCTTATAACTGCTGAGGGCTTTAAGGGCAGCTTGGCTGCCACTATACGGGAAATACGTCGTCCTTTAATGCTCCTTGCTAAAATTTCTTGTGCACCATACAGGATCGCCAAAATCTCAGCTTGGAAAACCGTAGCTGACTTACCTGGAGCCAGCTCTATGTTGAGCTTAAGGTCTAGAGAGAAAACTCCCGCACCTGTGCCTGTTTTTGTCTTTGATTCGTCTGTATACACGGCAATCGAAGGCAATGACTCGACGCACGGTCCAACATGGACGGGGTAGTGTCTGTCGAAAGCAAACACGGAAGGCACACAGTCCTTCGCGGCACCAATAAAAAGCGCTTTAGCGACGCCCTCGTGGATGATGCTCACGTGACCGCGGCCCCCTTCCTCCCCGATCGGAAGACCCTGGAATCGCAACCTTACAGCCGCTCTAAACACCGTCTCCTCCACGAACAGATCAAGGGGCGGGATATAAGGGGGCTTCCGTTGCCGCCGTCGGCGTCGTGCGCATTGCTCCTGTAATGCTAAGGCATTCGATCCGCTGCACATGCATCAGGGCATTCCTGGCTACCACTCATCTCAGCCTTGGCCACCAGACGAGGGCACCATAAGTTAGCATGGGCCCAATTATGGCAGTGTACAGTTGCAAGGTAATTTTAATAGTAGTAATAAACCTTCCAGCGTTATTTTCCTTGTGGACGTGATAACTTAAATGATAGTGGTTCTTATTTACACCATTTGTAAACCTATTTAGAGCGGTTTGCTTGCACTCCACCAGAACATTTGGAAACAACAACCAACAACTATTGTGAGATCATGACATAGCATATGCCAGATATTGAAAGCCTAATCCGGCCAGCTGACGGATTAGACTGCTCACTCTGGTACCTCACAGCAAAGGAGACAAAACTCCGACTTGCAGAGAGATAAATTTGCTCGAAATCCGAAATATGAAAATGTGGGTTAAAGGATTCCGAAATTTCAGTAGATATTACATTTCGAATTTTATTAAAAAATACGTGTATATAAAAAAGTTGATGATCCGGTCCCTATGAGCTGACGGGTGTCCCACCTATGATAGGGATCAGTATCTGAGCGATTTGTATTTTGGTTCACAGTATTTTCTGAATTAACCGTATGTAATGAACACCCGCGAGTTGGCGATGCCTAAAGTAAGCAACAAAAAAGAAGGTGTGGGTAATTTCCGTTTGTTAGAACAGGAAAAGGGTATCTACATACATGTTATTTCACAGTTCCATTGTTGACAAACTTTTTGCCATGTTGCGTCTTTATCTTATACATCTATTGGTGGAATTCTTGCCCAATACAGATTTAGATGGATTCCGTATACTACTGACCATCGAGGGCGAAAATCTAATGGGCTATTTCCATCGTTTGTAGGATTTTGATGATCCTAGGATCAAAATCCTGCAAACGATCGTCAACAATCTCTCGTTCATGAATCTAATATCCAGTTGTCAATATTCAATAGAAAATCAAACCATTTAACCCTTATGCAATTATTATTATTTTAACATAGTTGTTTTTATACGTGTTGGATATTTTTTCTTGAAATTCCAAATCTTCAATAAAAAAATTAGAGTTTCCATTTGAGATTTGAAAGTTGACTTCAGCCTCATCTATTAGGAGTGGAAGTGAGAGGTCAAGATTTATATCATAGTATGATGATGCTTTCGATACCATTATCACTTCACCAATATCAATTCACACGATTTTTGATCCGATGTGCAGTTTTTATGTTATCGTGTTGTCTCAAGTTAAAAAAAAACTTATCCGGTATGTATATTTACTAGGATGAACCTCTCGCGAAAAACTACAGCTGCAATAGAACGTAATACCTGCAATCAGATAACTAAATGTTTCTGACAACTTCTTTATGATATTTACGTTATTATATGACTGTTTCTGTACGTTCCAATCTACATGAATGTACACTGCCCGATTTATTTAATGTCGTCGTCTACAGCGCAGTGAATATCGAAACTACTCACCATTTGCACAGATGCGCGTTCGGCTGGCGTCGACTGTTCCCAGTAAATTATTTATTGGGGTATACAGTTGTAAAACGCTTCGCAATTATGCAAATCAGGTAGATCTAAGATTATTTCATATCGAAAGGAAACCTTTAATATTTTGGTTTGAAGGCAGTTTGAAATGAAATATTTGTTTTACAGTTTGAGACCAAGTGACTTTTAAAACTAAAGCTCTTACTTTATGTTTAAAAATAATCAAGTGAATGTATAAAGAACGAATAGAGTTGTATTAATTACTGGCTTATTTATATTAAATTTTATTTATATATAATTTATTTTTAAAACAGGAAATGTATTAGAAAACAAAAGAGTAACACTTCATAAGGTCATTACCTTTAGTTTCAATAAGTATTATTATTGTAATTACCCACAGGTAAGAAACACCGTAAAATTCCTGTTCGTAAGGAAATCACAGGTGTACTACAGATCATTCATTTTCTTAAATGATGCAATTTACAGGGCAATTGTATTAAACGGAAATTTTAATAAACAACATAAATTATTATCACATTACTACTTTATTAAAACTGTTATTTATTACAATTAGGGTGTAAATCCCTTCATTTAACAAAATCGCTTAAAAAGATTATTGTATGACACTATTCATACATAATTGCAAGTGCGATTAAAGAAATATGGAAGGGTGGGAAATATTCTGTGATATAGAAACAGCTAGTAATAGTGGGCAAATACCAGTTGCAATATTATTTTGTTTATTAGATTTTATATTGTTTATATTTGGTATCAGCACGTTCACTTAAATAAATAATACAACCAGGCCAAACATAGTTTATATTTTCTTATGAATAGCAATTTTACAGCGTTACTTACACGTAGGTGGGGTCCTGCAATAGTAAATGTTAATAATTAAATATTATTGAAATCTCCATTTAAAAAAATAGTTATTAATAAACGCTTACAATAGCTAATATTTATTGAAGCTATAGTTTCATGAAGTATCCTCTATTGTTTTTTTTTATCTGTCCAAATGGTGAGTAGTTTTGATAGTCACTGCGCTGTAGGCGACAACATTAAATAAGTCGGGTAGTGTACATATAAAGGATTCTTCTTTACATTTCTGGATATGTATTTCTGGTACATGGCCAATCACCTAGTGCCACGATCGGTCGTATAAAAGGTTAAAATTTACAGTAATTTGTTTCAGTGTATATTCTAAAATTGCTTAAAATAGCAAGATTTACTTTTGATGAAATTTAAAGCGCTGGCTGCATCCTTTTTCGTTTTATAAAAATTTTTTGTGAAACTATATTTTATTGTAAGGGTAGTATATCTATACAATTATTCTGGGAAATATAGCCGGAGTAGTAACAAACATACGTTCCGAAAAATATATTTAGTTCGGTACATTTACATGTATAACAATATTTAATGTCAAATTATAAAATAAAAATCCTATATAATAATAATGATAAAGTGCTTAGTGATACACACAGATATATGTTAGATATTGAATAATAATGTTCATAGTTACAAATTTAGAACAATAGTAGCTTTCGATTTGTCTAAAAAAGCTGCTCTAAATAGCTCCAAAACAATGTATGGCACAATGAACTAACACAGTACAGATTAGGTAAATAAATATGGTGGATTATTTAACGTAATCTTCATAATGTTTCTTTTATCCATTTTTACTTGATATTTCTCTAAATAAACTATTTGGGCATACGGGAACATACAACACAACACAGATAAGCGGGACCAGAAAATGAAACAGTAAAGGTGCGAACCACACCCCTAAATAAAGCGATGAATAAAGTCGTACGACGGACAAATCGAAAGTCACAAATATGATGCACGTATGAGTCGCCTATTTTCAAAAACAATCAAGTCCATGTCTTTTCTATAGAACCGGTTTATCTACAGAAAAAAAACAGTATGTTTCAAGTTAAAACTGCTTTGATTTCTAAATATATTTGGACTGAAAGAGTTTCTGATAACACACCTTTCAAGCGCTTATTCTATAAATCTAGGGCGAATAACTAATTAAATACTCAATTTGTTTCGAGTATATGCTCTTAAATTTATATCTAATCACTAGTCACAGATAGTCTTTGTTAGATGACCTACTATTACATTATACAAGAAATTTACTATAGATTTTCTTCAAATATATTGGTTGCTTTTGAAAATGGACCATTCAGAATTCGAATGCAAACGACACACGTTTATCAAACTTAGCTTTCCCCTTATTGTTAGTATTTATTATTAGTGAAGATTCATCTATTTTTCAGTTTTCAGTATGGGGAGAAGGCATTAAGAGATTGACCGTGCGATCTAAGAACAGCAGAAAATAATACTTAAAAAAAAGTAGCATGCATGCGTACAATACAATATACTGTTAAATAAAAATCTTAAACACTAACTTCGAATCAATGCAAAACAAACTTTTCTAATCCATATCAGAAGCAATATTCGAGATTTTTGTTTATGAAAAAAATCTTTTGTGCAACTTATTTACTAGTAATTACTATTTTTTGATTATTCTTAAGTAATTATCTCTCCTCACTTAAACCAATATACAATATTTTTACTGTGTTGTACACTACAATAAAGAAATTTTTTTATAATTCTGAAAGCAGTTCCTTCAAAATGAATAGTCTTACATGTATACTAATGCTAAATGTACAAAACTCAAGGTTTGTTCGTTGGGGCTCTACCGATTACACTGGTGTATATTCCTTCTTTTTCAGATAAAGAGTGAATCTTCTATCCTATTTTAACTATGAACTAGGGTAGAAAGTGTAGCCCCAACGAGCAAACTTGGCTGGGAGAAGTTGGCCATGCTAAACTGATTTTTTGATTGATTTGATCATGGCCAACTTCGTTATTATATTTTATTGATCATTCGTACGGAGTTTTCATTAATTCTCAAGCGGTTGAATATTTATTTTTAAATAATTGAAAAAATTGCGGAGATAATATTTTTATCAATACCTGGGAAAATAATACAATATTTTTAAATACTCGGTACAATAGCCATATATCTCGACAAAAAAAAAAAAAACACACTGAGAAAACTAGGTACATATTAAGGTTGCCACCCATCCACGTTTCGCGAGGATTATCCAGGTTTTGAAACTGTGTCCTCTCGTGGTACAAGAGAAACCCTCGAAAAGGGTCATTTATGTGGTATCAAAAAGAAAGAAGGTGATTACGTCAGTAGGAATAGAAATAGGATTATAGGTATCATATAAAAAATTACTGTTGTGTCCTAAAAGAAAGAGTGATTCATCATCATTGAATTATGCCAGGAATTTAGTAATTTTGTCATGGTATCCCCTTACACCCAGTTTATGTTCGCAGAACACATGTAAAAGGTGGCAACCCTAGCACATATTACCACGTGTTATAAACACAGTAATTGATAATAAAATAATTAATAACATACGGTACAATCATATGGCTTAGTACTACTACGATATCACTGCACAATTATGATCAAATGCTATAGGCAGCGGCACTCTTATAGATGAAATCAGTGGATATGATGATAATATGATGATCTTCGTAATAGATGTCGTAAATGTTTATGTAATCATTTACATGATTCTATAGTAGCCTATATGGACAGTTTTATGTATATACAGTAGACGTACTGAATTTTGATGCATTTATGTCCCCAAAGTATCAGTTTTCTTCACTATGCAAAAAGTAATACAGCAGTATTACAAGTATACAGAAGGACACCAAATTATTAAGTTTGTTTAATAAATTAATAGCTATGGTGTGTTTTAGTTAGTATTTAGCTACTAATAATATATTAATTTTACAGGGTTTATTCGTACAAAATCTAGGGCGTCTATAACATTTGGTCGCAACTGTAGTTCGCAGCCTGTATTTTTATTATATATTTCTCTTACTGGATAAATTTTAAAGTATAAATAGAATAGATAATTTCTGACAGAAGATAGGAACTATCAGATTTCTGTATACATACCAACAATAATGCTGGTTGGACACATGTCGATTTTTGTGGTACGCAGATTATAATAAAGACAAATAATTTTAACTAAGAACACTAAAAGATTTTTTTACGGTTTCTTCAGTACCGATAAAAATCGATGTGTGTAGCTAGACTTACACAGTGATTGGTGTTGAATAAAAATTACTTCATGCTCTTAAGCAATTTACAATAAAGATAGATATCCTCCCTCTTCCTTGATTGGGTTCATTTAAAAACTTAGTACCCAAAACTCAATGGTTAATTTGTTAGAAATTAAAACCCCCTAGCGTTTAATAAACTTGTTTTATTTTTTTATTATTAGTATATACATACATATATCATGCGAAAATATTTTTATCTTCCGGAAACGTTCCATTACATCGGAAGTGAATAGCAATTTTCTTATTTTGAATGGAATCATATGTTTTTTCTTACCTCAATGGATTCTACAGATTATTTGAATACAATTTTCACTAAAGCTCTATTCTGGCCTCAAAGTTCTTATGAACTCGAATTAGCTCTTCTCTGCTTATGGATCTACACGTTTATCTTATTCTTATCTTCATTTCTTCCGCACGTTGCGGACGATTTTGATAAACAATATCTTTCACTCTTCCTCAAAAATAATAGTGTAAACATGTTAGGTCTAGTGATCTAGCTGGTCATGAAATTTCGGACACTCTCCCATTTATTTATTTGGAAACATTTCGCTTATTTTTTCTCTCACATGTACAACAAAATGTGCAGGACAACCATCATATTGGAACCACATATCTCTTCTTGTTTCTAACGGCACGTTTTCGAAGTGCACTGGTAATTCATTTGTTAAAAAAATGCTGTACACATTCCCGTTTACCATTTCTTCAAAGAAGTAGGATCCAATAATTTTATCGCCAAGGATGCCGCACCACGTGTTTATGCTCCACACATTTTGATTTATCAAGTTTTCACATCCAGTGTGGATTTTCGTGTGACCAATAGTGTAAGTTATGTGTATAATGTTGCTTCGTCTTACCTCAATACCCTTTCAAAAAATCAAAGATCCGCAATTAATTTTGTTTGTGCCCATCGACAAAAACGGACACTGGCCTGGAAGTCACTGCCATGTAATTTTTGACGAAACGAGATATGGGGCGGGGGCATTTTATGGTCATCAAGAACTGGCCATACGCTCACATGGCTAATGCCTGACTCTCGTGCTATATTGCGAGTGTTTGTTTGAGGATTAACTACAACTGGTCCACCTACTATTCTCTCATTTCTAACATGCCGAACAATTTGCCTGCCCTTGTTGTGGTTTTGGTTTTTTGTTGCACACGGAGGGCTAAACGAGAGAATACCTTACGTGTAAACTGTCGTCGCTCTGGATACCTTTCGGCATATACACGCGCTGCTAGCGCCATATTTTTTTGACGTTCACCCATAAGCATCAACATGTCGAATGCTTCAGCATTTGAGAATGCCATATTAAAAAAAATAATTCATAAAACTTGAACAACAAAAAATAACGTAACATTAAAGCAAACAACACCAAAGAATAGGGGCTCTAGCAAAAACAAGTTTAACACTTCTGGATCTGAAACTGACATGACAACGCTATTGCTTTGATAACTGTAAAATTTTCACCGCCCACCGCAAGAAATGTATTAAAATTTTCATAGCCGAGTAAATAATGGTTGATACCCTGAAAACGACTAGAAATTAGTGTATGCATCCTTTACACCTATCGTCGGAAAATTTATTTCTGCATTGAATGGTATAATTAGAAATATAATGTTACATTTGAAAAAAAATAATTTTCTAAGGTTAAATGTATCGGAATTGACAATCGATTTATGAACACTTTGTATACAATTTAGTGGTTCTTTTGACAGAATTTGGTACGGACAACTATTTTTCTTGGGTAATAGTAAAATCATTACCTTTAATGGTTTGCAAAATATGGTACGTTTTCGAAAGAGATGAAAACGTCAAAATTTTGAAAAAAAACGTAAATATCTCATAAACCGTTGAATTTAGGGATAGAGAACTTTAGTGAAAATTGTATTCAAATAATCTGTAGAATCCATTGAGGTAAGAAAAAATATATGGAACGTTTCCGTAAGTAAAAATATTTTCGCATGATTCTTTAGGTGGGGTTTTGTTATTATTTTTTTTTGTCGCATTAGTCTAGCTGCAATAGATCGCGAGAAAAAGATAGTGGACGAGTGGTCTGAAACATATGACATTGTGTATAAAACAGCCATTTTATCAAAGAAGATGCATCAAAATTTGAAACTCGTTGTCAGCTAAGATGCTGTTTAGAGTAGGTTTAGTTTCACAATCAGCAGCTTTACGACTATAATCTTTTCTTTTTTTTTAACATACACTCCGTATTGTGCTACAATGGTAAGCTTTATTTATATAGAACGGTGCTAGAGTAGGTCTAACTATTTTATTACTCGTATACATTGCACATGTCAGAGTAAAGTGACAAATGACTTTACTTATATCTACTTGTTCAAAACAACGGATCTAGAAATGCAAAATTTTAGCGTAGTATTTTTTTGTGTTTGCCAAAAAATGTTATACAATGCAGCAAATTGTTAGAGTAGCGGTAGATATTATGGAATACTGTTTTATTATTCACAAATGTTTCAGATAGCAAACCAATTTATGAGTAAACTATTTAGGCTATATTACAACTTGAAAGTGTTTAATAACTTATTGCATTCGTATAATGCAAAAAATATAAAAAATATAATAAAACTCTGTCAGGTATATGAAGGCAAATTCATCACTATATACCACTATGTACGGTGATATAGAAAACTAGGTTGTAGAATATAGAGTCTTTGATTTTTTTTATTTTATCTAATACTTATCAGGCACCCCTGCGGAGCCAAATCTCCCTCTGAATCAACATTACGAAGAAAAGGCGGTTACCGTAATTGACCAGAGCGAAATTCGAACCCGCGACCCCCAGTAATAATCAACACCTTTAAGGCACTCATTCATATTTCATATAATACATTCATTGTTGACAGAAATCACATTAATAACTATCTCTTCCCATACGGAGACACAATTAATGGCCTCAAAGGTTTTATGTACCTTATATGAAACCAAAATGTTGCTCTTTCTGTCTTCAGATAACAAAACTAAAGGCAAAACATATTTTGCATTTTGAAAAGTCGTTTGACTTTCGCCAAAAATTTCTTCATCACTGAATGAATTAACTAGGGGCATATCACTACTAGAGTTATCTGTGAAAAAACTGGCTTGTTTATATAATATGGCCAGCTACGCTGAGTCTATTTATATTGCAAATCTTTCGGTTTATTTTTTCCTCAATTTCAGTGTTTGGTAAATGGAAATCTGCTTTATTTGAGTTTGACGTTACGAATTTAGTTTTTCTTCTTGGTTAGTCAGTTTTTTTTTCTTTTTTAAAGTCTATGCAGCTACATTACCTGGGGCAAAATTAATTTAGAAATAGGCGTTAATGGTCGCTATACATCAAAAATCTGTTCAGATTCTTCTACTTGTTCATGTTATTCTTCGAATGCTGTTTCAGTTGGCGTTTTCCTTCTTAAGAACGCGTTAGCACTTTTCCAAGGAAAAGGCATCAATCGCAGCACAAAAGTACATTCTGCACTCGTGCGCAGTACACTATGTGTGAATAGTAAATGTGACTAAAGAGCCCAGTATGGTCGAAGTAATATCATAATTAGCCTTTTCCCCTACAGTGAGAATATGTACATCAGTATGTTTTGGTTAATTTATGCACAGATCAGTGTCATCTACATTATTCTGTAAAACTTAAATTAGTTAAGTTCTTGTTACAAAGTATCGACAACCTCATTAAAAGAAGTCCAGACTAAGGCAAGAATGTGCTGGTTATCATAACATTTCGATATCTTTTTTTTAAAATCGCACAACCAGTTCAGTTTTTATAATAAGACAGGCAACGCGCTCTTTCAGGTAGCCAAATTTTTATTCACAATTAATTTTTAATAATAATAAACTATACTACTGTGTTATGTCACACCACTTACGTTGATTAAAACAGAGTATATTTGTGTAAATAGATGTATCATCGACAGAATGCTTTTAACATAACTGCACGGAAATAATTTGTGACCATTTATATCACTGCACCTATATTTATCAATGCCAATTTGATGCCGAACTTTTAGAAACTTAGAGAAATAATTTAAGTTATAATTGCATTGTAGTTAATGCATACTTATTTTTGTGTGTTTTGAGCCTCTAAATTATAAGTCTAATTTATAAATATTGAAAACATAATACCTGAAAATTATTTAAAAAGGTTGACTGAAATTTACAGATTTTTTAGTGCAAAGAAATATATTTCTTTTGGACAAATACTTATTTACTAAAAACGCACTACCAGTACGGATTACCTTAATTAATACGTGATATTGAAAACTTCAATGATCAAATGGTTTTATATTTTAATGAAACTTTATAAAATTATCAAAAAAAAATTAAAAAGCCTTGTCATCCAAACTTATTTATCCCATCTCATTTTACTTTCTATTTTTAATACAAGGTTTAATTTAAATTTCTTTTTTACCAAATTTTTTTCCAGATTTTTGAATACATACCAAATATAAAATGAGCAAAATGCCAAAAAACATATCGTTTTGTAATAAAATGTAATTCACATGCATTTTAAAATTACAAATATAATATATTTGCGACTTCACTTTATTATTAAATTAATATGTTCGCTAGCACTAACTGCTGCAACTCGTTTTCTGGATATCTGCAGTGGCACATTAAAAATGAAATTCTTTAAACAAAACGATTTTGCCAGGACACGCCTTTGGAAGGAGAACCGGCGAATCTGACTGGGTGATGATCCAATCTAGCTGAGCCGAGATTCAAAATGCGCACCTCTAGTCACGATTATTTATCTGTTAATTTTAAATATAATAGAAAAATCTTATAATCTTATAGAACTCATACCATAATAATGTTTACTCCTTTTGCTTGTTCTGCTAGCAAAGGTATTTGTTCTCTCCAATAATAGGGGAAAGGAGGATAAGAGTACGAGGTCGCTAAGAGTACGCATTGCAAATAGTTTCTTTCATGATTTACTGATGTCGCTATTTGCACTGTTTATAGTTGTGTAGCTACTTGTTCCTTTTACAAACAAAAATTTAGTTTCAAATAAGACGTAGTTTAGTCTATATAAGTAAAATATTTGAATTTCGACCGTTTCCATGTTATTTTTATAATTTAATAATTTGTATTGATTGCATGATGCACTATTTCTAAAAGCCCTCCGTTTATATACATAAGCAGGCATGTCTTGGGGTTACATTTCCGATATAAATTTCGTAAATTATGATTGTAGATAGTTGTTTTAAATGCAAGCAATAAGCCTTCTGGTAAAAAGTACGCAGACAAAGAGTTCTCATGCGCATTTTATAGGGGGTTATTGATATAATATCATAAAATAGGGCAATACATATGAAAATCTAATACACATTTTATTCGCTGAAGATTTATTGAAAGCCATCAAAAACAGATTGCTACTTCCCTGGGATTAATGAATGTATCCTGACAAAACGTTTGAAGACTGACTAACATCCCATTGCTTCCAAGAGCGCACACCTGTAACATATTATCTATATTTTTTTATCTCGGTAAAAGAAAGATATAGTAACACTTGTTCTAGCCCTTAACCATAAACATATTGTAAACTTTCATAGAAAAGAAAAAGTATTTAATAAATCGTTTAACATCTATACGAATATTCTTAGATTAAGTACGTACTCTTACGCTCCGTTCCCCTAGCCAAAATGCAAAAATAGAATACCTTACCCATAAATTTTGTAAACCCGTTTTTTGTAATATTGAATAAAAACTTTATGTTTAGGTTGCTGGACAGATGTTTTTTTGTTTTACTTTTTCTCAAATGTGGGTAGTCTATCCTCACCCAAGCTATTCCATATTACCCTCCGTTACTCTAATTAAATATATGATTTTATAATTATTACAACAACAAGAATAAAACATTTAACATATACAAGCTACTTGTTGCACTTCCATTATGAATCATTTAAAATGAAACTGATGTTAAAATTTGGGTTACAACTGTATTGGAAATTGTAACACTATCCCATTAAATTTTATTCGCATCCATTGACAATAATGATATTTTGTAATATCTTGAATGTTGTTAATCGTGTGTTATTTAACTATTTTATCATCAGTAGATGCGAATAAACCTTTACGGTAACTGAATCCATAAATGAGGAGAGTGCGGTATCTAAGGTACTTATCCCACATCCTTACATCCTTATAACACTGCCAACCTGTGATCCCTTCAATTTCGGCGAACTAAGCCGACATCAGTCAATTGCGAGCGGCCGCTTCTTGAGCTTTCATGAAGTACGTCATGATGTTTAAAGGCACAGGGAAAACGATTGTCGAATTCTTCTCGGCCGAAATGGTGTTAAGGGTCTGCACAAAATTAACAAACATTTTTTTACAAGTCATTATCGGAGGTACTCGACTCTCAATGATCTAATGTACAAACACGTTCCATAGGCACAAACTTTTCGTCGTCATAGTAACGCTTCCGCTGCAAGCTCTAGAGAGAACAGCAACGTTTACGTCAAAACCGTAGACAAAAGAGCATAGGACTTTACGTGATGCGGCCTGAATTCGTAGTAAAGCTCTCCGCGGGCGATATATATATTATCCTCTACTCTGCACTGCTGACAGTTTTAATAAAATAGTTTGGATATTACCAAGTCGTAAATCAAATTTTTCGCAACTTACAAGTTCGCAATTTTGATATGTCTACCTATAAGTTGTAACTTCCGAGGACGAACGAGGATAAGAAGATATTGGTGCAGCTATATAAAAGTAATTTATTTACAGAGTGCCAACGTAATATTTTTCCTTTGTCAGGAAACGCCTTTTGACATGCGTTACAATACTAATCGGATTATCGATTGACATTTTTACGAAAATCTGGTTTATATAGAGTGAAAGCACAACATAATGGATTTATGCTTCAAACGGGCAAAAGCTTCCAATTTTCTATTCGACGTTACACTAAAAGTAACCTGGGAAAATCAATAAACGTCACTGTGTTTTATTTATCTGATTGATTTATCCATAGTATTGCTTTTCAACACTATTTACGATGATGTGGATTAATTATGTATTGTTGCATATAGTAATCCAAAAGTTGGGTATTTAGGTGCTTACCCTAATTCAAATAACGTCATTTTAGAACATTATAGGTGTAAACAAATATAAGGTTGAGAAAAATGTATTTAGAATTTAGTTGTGAGCAGAAATTTATAGGCGCAACAGATTTATCAATTTGAGTCCCATTTTTTAAATATAACAAAATGGCCTCCTTAATCCTTAAAACATGTATTTAGTACACTTTATATTAGTGATATCGAAAAAGTTTATATTTTGGTCGTTTTCTGTTTCAGTAGTAATTGTAAATTATTGTGTATTTGATTAAGATATTATTATTCTCTCAAATTTTAATATTGTTCATTCATTTAAATCTGACACAAAAAACTATCCTACTTTTAAATAACCACAAAAATAACACAAAAATTAACTTAACGGGAGAGAGTCGCGTTTATTCAATAAACTGTGCAAATAAATTGCGATTCTTTGTACATAGGTCAAACCAGTAGACGAAATATGAATAAAGGAATATAAAACCTAAATTATTTCAAATATGTATTTATAAACACAAATTAGAAACAAATCACAATATTAATTATCAAAATGTTAAACTACTTCACGTTTGGAAAAACATCTGAGACTAAATTTATGGAAATTTTAGAAGTTGAAAAGATAAAACAAATTATAGTTTAATAAATAATCCAACTGAAACATTCGAAAAACCCGAATTCTCTTACTTTAATATCTTAAAATATTTTTTTATAATTACATCACTTTCATCTACACTTTCTTCTACAGTTAGTTACATTATCTTCTTTTTAAAAATTCACTTATATTAGGACTGCTTTCATTCCCACTCTTTATTATAATAAATGCTTAAATGCAGTAAGTCAAGTTTCAATGTAAAAGCTCACATGGGTAGTAAAACTACACGAAAATGATCTGCGCTGGCCTACTGCTGTAGAAGATAATAGAACCGTCCGAAATCAGAAAGAAGACGAACATCTATTAATATTTAGATACTTTAACTTGTTCAGTTTTTATTTTTCTTATGTTTGGAAATTTTCACATCAAAAGTGTTTACTTATATCTCTTTCTGTTTTTCTTCGACCACCTTGAAATGTGTTTTCAGTATTTATTTTTAAATGTTTAATTTGATTTAATGTTTTCGAAAAAAGCTCCTATTATTTTAAAATCTTTCATAATAATGTATATATTTTGGCTAATAATGGCTATCAAGCCGACACTAGCAACAGAATCTAGAAATACTAAATACATGTAAAGATTAAAAAGACCTTTCCCTTGTGTCTAAATTAATCACCTTACAAGATGAACCTTCCACAAATACCCCATTTTTTATTCATATCATTAAAGTACTTAGCCCTATCGTTTGCTGATCAGCAATTATTATGTTTGTTTACTATTATCTAAGATTTCTGGGATTTTATCAAATATTTTTTATCAAATATTATACTGAAAATTTTCAAGAACTTTGCAGAGTGTTTTTTTGTGCTGTTTGATGAAACGACTAGGAAAAAAAAGGTGAATGGATATACATAGCTGCTCCACCTGCCTACTACTTAATCACCCCCACTGCTACGCAATTTTTTTGATTAAATTAAACTACAAACGTCAACATTTTCAATTTGCACGTGCCTTGAAATAAATTGAACAGAATAAACTCTACCTGAGCTTATAGCATATATTTTAATTTCTGAAATTTACTTTCTAACTGTATTTTCAAAACCAGTAATAAATTCCACTTTGAAGTTTTACAGTGTTTCATTTATACCTCCATCATTATTTTATCCTTAATGATCCATAAATGTCTAACTATTTATTTCTTACAGCGCTTCTAATTTGGTTGATCTGAGAATTTTGCAGTCTTTTTTATTCAAACGATTCCTATATATTTTATTTAATTACTTTCGTCTTTAAACTTGTGAACTACATAATTTTAAAGATATCTAAAATCGAGCTGCTTCGGATAATTTTACAGCACCAGTTTTATGGTATTCCTAATTTTCTCTCTTTTATGTCTTAGATACGAGCCTGTAATACAGTGAGGGTTTATTTTGTTACGCGCTCTCAATATATCGTCGAAAACTGGGTCATCAATACCCAGGAGATTAAACAGGATTTATTATTACTTACATATATTAAATTCGGACAATCATTAACCCTATATTCCTTGCTTGCACACATCATGATTTTTGCCAAGCACGATTTGATTACATAGCTCATAACATTCATAGTGGTTTTGTTGATGGGTGCATAGTATAGAAAATAAGATAATTAGTCAGTGAACGGATAAGGTAGATCTTATACAGGATCCTGCAGCCGAACTCCGTTCTTTGATTGTTCATTGGCAATTGAAGTTAAACTTAATAAATAACAACTAATCAACCTTATTTGACGTCTCACTATAGAGCCCAATTTTTTACTACTATATATTAACTACTTACGTGTTTTATTCGTCCATAGCACATTGGATACATACGTACATACATAATATGTATGTATGTATTTAAATAGGGCAATTTTCGAAATTGAATTTTGCGTTTTTAACAAAAAAGACTGCAGATAGCCAATGAGTTATATTGACAAGAATTGTTCATAGTTAAGCGGTTCATCATTCATAGATCTTATACAGGATCCTGCAGCCGAACTCCGTTCTTTGATTGTTCATTGGCAATTGAAGTTAAACTTAATAAATAACAACTAATCAACCTTATTTGACGTCTCACTATAGAGCCCAATTTTTTACTACTATATATTAACTACTTACGTGTTTTATTCGTCCATAGCACATTGGATACATACGTACATACATAATATGTATGTATGTATTTAAATAGGGCAATTTTCGAAATTGAATTTTGCGTTTTTAACAAAAAAGACTGCAGATAGCCAATGAGTTATATTGACAAGAATTGTTCATAGTTAAGCGGTTCATCCGTTTGTGTAAACATACTTGCGTTCTATTTAAAAAAAAAAATTCTCAAAAAGTTGATCGAAGTTTCCAAAATTGGGCAGTAAATTTTGAACACCCTGTATACCGCTAAAAGTCCAATTTTTTCCTAAAGTATCTTCTATCTGTCGATCAAAGACTCCCCTATTATTTCAACTTAAACTTCACATTTGTAGTACTGTTTTTTTTTAGTGGTAGGTACTATATAAATATTAATTTTTTATCAAAAATGTTAATTGCATTGAACATTGCATCAATGAAAAAAAAATAGCTACGTATAGATAATGGTCAGCCACTGCTAAAATTGCAAAAAACATACAGGGTAATCTATTAAAAAATATGTCGTGTGATTGTGCCGACGATTTGTGGAACAGCCTGTATAATCAAAAATAATTTTCAGATATGCTCCTTAATTTGTAGTTTCACCATGTAGTAAGTGAAATGTTTAACTTCAATAGCCAATGAGCAATCAGAGACCGAAGTTCAGCTGCAGGACCCTGCGTAACATATAAAATTTGAAAGTACATCATGTTTAGTTTTTCTACTGGCTTTATCAGGTCTTTTTATCTTCGGTGTAATCTTTAATTTATGAAGTATCAGAATGAAATGTATATGCGGTGTTAAGATACATATTCTTTGGTTCCAATCCAATGTATCAAGGATAACTTAAATATTATAACAATATCATAGATTACTTAAAGCTTTGTAATGTATGGATTCCTCGCGAATACTTTCTTGAGAGTAAAATTGTCTGACAGAAACACACCAAATCGTCGTACCTTCATATTAGTTACAAAAATGCTCGGTTTTTTACAATGTGCTGCAATAATCGAACCCACATAATTAATCCCTTGATTAAACTCAATGAGCAATTTGAAGAGGTGTCCATTGTTTGAAAGTTTTATCGTCGGGTAATTTTGGTATTTCAACTGCTGGGTGCTACTTACGAGCACGGGACATAGCTCATCATAAAGTTAGTCATGGTGACTACACTATACTCTAAATTATCATTTGAGAAAATGTGAGGTTTTTAAGTTATAATTAATTTTCCCTATTTTTGCTCATACATAATAAAAATACTTCCAAGTATCATAACTTTGCAAATACTCCTTTCAACAAACAGTAGTTGATGACATAAGAGTAATGTTTTGACTAGTAGAATACTATATAACCATTTGTTTGTCCACATTTTGCGATTTCAGCCCACTGAGTAGCGATCGCCTCTTGCAGTGGCGAAGACCGGCGCAACTTCCTAAATTTTATTCTGACAAATGAAATCATTGTGTGTGCAAGCTTTCATTTATTTCTTCGTTCCATCAAAAAAACAATATTTTCGGTATTTATTCGGCGGGGTTTACATTATGGTCAAGCCCCCTTGGAGTAAAAATATTTTCTATTATAGTTGGTACTTACCCACATTACCGGGGCTTTGCTTTTTGCTTAAAATCCTACCATCAAATCGATCGTTAAAATATTTAATACGTGCTTAAAGATTGTGTTATGTTGCTTAAATAAATTTTTTCTACTTATTTTGGTTCTTGAAACGTTGAAACTATTTTTTTAAATAAAATATCATAATAAATAATTTAATTTAAAGGCATTTAGTTTGACAAAGAGCAAATCTCGTGATAGATAATTTGTTGCCAATTTTTAACGCTATAAAATACCTATACCCCCACTAATATGAAACCCCTTCAACGCTTCTCTAAAGGTTTTGTAGGATTTAAATTCATACCAACCTGAAACCAACACATTAATAACTAAAAGGATACTTACCTTTTCTTCTATAACACTGTCATGTTATCATAAAGTAAAATAGAAAGCATTTTATTCTGTTATGTTGCATATTTTATTTATGAAATCATGTTTCAGGGCATATGATTTTGTAAAAACGGAATCCAAAAGCTCGAGATTATCGTGAACGCTTTCGCTTCTGGCTACATTTGATATTCGGTTTTATTTACGCCAGTCTGCCATTAAATATTAAGAGACACCGACGAATGTAAAACGTTACTATGACGCAAAAGGAAATTCACAAAAATACTGCTCCTTCGCTGACGAACATCAAGCGGTATATTGCATTGCAGGAAAGTGAATACATTGACTTTGCGTGGGTAGCATAGCTGAAAGCTGGCACTAAAAAAAGAGAATGAAAGGAAAAAGGTGTATAGACAAAACAATGTAGAGAGTTAGTAAGATATTTTATTCAGTAAGTGAAAAAGTGTATAACATCGATAGAATTTATATATACGATAAAAATTATTACGAATACATATAGAACGATATTATGAAACATAGAAGGTTTGTAAAGATATCGTATTTTGAAAATAATTATGAAACTGAACCAAGGTATACTTCTTATTCGTATTCGTGTTTTTTTTTGATTATGTCGTTATATTTTATATTATTATTATATTTCACTAAACTCTTTTATCTCCTAAATTTTTAAAGATTTTTTTTTAACATTTACTAGCCTGAATTTTCAATATAATCAAACAACAATATAGATCCTCCATACTAGTAACATCAATAAATACCATTTTAAATTTAACTTTAAATAACATCGAAACAATATCTACAACGTCAACGAATATGTATTCTATATACAATCAAAATTGCATTTAACATGTATAATCTCCTGTTGCATGTTAAGAAATCTTCGGATGATATCTGGATGCATGTTACTTATCAAACCAGAATTATTTATCACAGATTATTTGAGTGATTTTTGGTGTATGAGATATAACTAAACTAATTAAGCCTAGACGCTAACATGCAACAGAAATTAATTATAAATGAACAGTGCCAGACAATATGAAATAAATATTGCGCCGTACATATGTAAATTATACGGAAAAAGCTTTTGACTGTATCATATTGCCAGTGCCCATATACAGAAGTTTAGAAAATGAATACAGTCCAAATACTAATTTATTTATGTATTTCCCATATACATATTAATTAGTACCTAAAAGTGGAAGTCATACGCAATCATAAATTTACATCCGACAACAATTCAAGCGTAAAATATGTATAATAAATACACTGAATGAGCAACAACATCTACAACAACTTTATACATATTTAAATGTATTATGTAAATTTGAACAAACATCCAAAGTACAAACAATATATACATCCTATATTTACAAGAATATTTAATTAAAAGTTTTAGTATTTTGCCCATCTTCACAAGCAAAATCGATTAGTTATAAAAATTTTCTGATTAAAATTCCATCAATTCCTAGTTTGCGCGTAATACAATTCGATTTAAATTTCTTGAAACTAACTGAATCAGTAAAATCAAAGCGCATGCTAATGAAACACTTGATACGTTAGAAAATACTTAACGGAAAAGCACATAGTATTGTATCAAAATTAATATAAATTTAAGAATTAAAATAATAATGATGAAAAGTATTAGAAAAATTAAAAATAGTGGTGATGAAATAAAAGCGAAAATGCACAAAATTTTAATCCTTCTCTGATAACAGTTTCTCATATTTTTTTTCATTCTTATAACAATGAAATCTCCAGTGTAGTATCTCTAAAGCTTCACACACACCACAGATGCATATAGGATCGACATTACGGATTTGCATTACTGAATCATTATCGAATAAAAGCTATTAATATTATTGATTAAGTATTAATTCGCTTCAAAACCTTTCATAAAGGCTTTCTAATCGAATATAATTAACAATTTCGTATTTCTATGCCAACATTATTACTAATTAAGTGAAAAATTAAAAATATTTTTTTAAGATAAATATTTTTTACTAATCAACTTTTACACCAGGACAACAACACAGGAATATTTTTGTGGGCTGGTATTTATTGTATTTATTTTTCCAAGTGTGTAGTATAATAGACATAATCAGTATTGCAAATGTTACATAAAAAACTCCATTGAGAGAAAAAAACTACATTTAATAGTTTTTATCCTATAACGCTTATCCTTCAATAATATCCAAGTCCATATTTTACAATTTTTAAACAAGATGTTTAATGCGAGTAGGTGTGAGCAATCAATGCAGCATCGCTTTGCAACAGGCAAGAGGTTGATCGATCGAACTAGTATTAAACAAATTACAGAGTGTAATGCATTTCTTCCCATCTTTATTCAAAATATCTATTAATAAATACTACCTGTTTCGGTTTCAAACGACCTTTAAGTTTCTGAATCGGTAACGAAATGTTATATTAATTACAAGAAATAAATTATCAAATATAACCTGATATTTACTATAACGTCAATTTCTAGAAGATAAAAAACTGATTTGTCAATATAGCTCTAATTATTATATTAGGTAATGAAAAATATGTATTGATTTATTTAAAAATATTAGAATTTCCTATCTTTTTAACACTGTATGATAGGCGATCAACAAAGCTGCATTATTTATTGCACCTCTTGTGTGTACAAAGTTTAATTAGAGTACTGCCTTCACTGGAGAAATATTAGTATATCTATCCATTTTGTGCATCGAATTTGGTGCGCCATAAGCAGGGTGGGGCAGCAATTCCTGAATGATGAACGTATTCAAAGTAAGTTTACATAATATTTCAGAGGTAAATAATCCGTGGTTTCTTTTAATTTTTATGCTAGTCAGTAACATATTCACACTAACGTATGTAGCTAACTTGCCATAACAGTTACAGTTTTTGTTACATCACCAACATGAGTTTGCCGATACAACATTAATAAGGAAGTAAGCTGATCAAACATCGAGTAATATCAACAATACACCAAATTATGATATCGATATGTAAGTATGTATAGGTACACTGTCGGTAACACTCTAAGCTCTAAGCGAATTCACGCATTAATTGTAATATATAGTGCATTTCAAGATATAAGGATATCACCTTTAACGCCTGTAATGGTTTTTTTTGTACCTACTGTGGCTAGTAATTACCTGGCCCCTCATTTAAAGGTTCACCTGCTTACAGCATATGAGCCCAGACTAACTAGAAATTAGAGCCCTATAAGATGATAGTGAAGTGTAATTTTAATTTTAAATTGTTTATAATACACAATAAAATTGTTTTCGGTAATCAGCTGTCATTAATAACAATGAAATCAATATATTTTAAGATGATATTTATGAATCACTAAAGTTCATCATCCATTCGTTAGTGCATCTAAATGGATGTATGACTAAATACATAACATACTAGTACTTTTAACTGCAAATTTGCAATACGATTCAGACACAGACACCGATTTGCAAGGCGACTCAATCACAGACGATGATTTATGCAATACGGTGTCAGTATAAGTATCGCCGTGGGCTTCTCTTATAAGAAGCTTTACGTAGTATATTAATGTGTGTGTGTGTGCGTCTACTCTGTGTATATTGTCACACTATCTTTTGTTTTTTGTAAATAAACCTGATGTATATTACTTATTTATCATATATTTAAAATTAAAATGGCGTTTTACTATTATTTATATATTCGTTCCGTAATTCATCGTCAATACGCACCTGGATGCATATGCTAGCAGGTAAATTGTACCTTTTAAATAGGGGGTGAGGTAATTATTTCCGCAGAAGGTGCAGTAAAACCAGTATATCTTAAAATGCGCAACAATTCTTTTCAATTTTAATCAATCTTTGTCTGTGTCGATTGGTTAAATTACTTTCTAACAAACGGTATATGCATAACACAACACTAAAGACAATCAATTGATGACTTATTATGTCACAAGAAATGCATTTAAAATGACATCTAGAATCAATTCCTCGTGCATATTATCAGCAGACACTACTTTAGATATTATCCCTAATAATAATAATTAATTAATATTAACAACAACACGAAATATGTCCTTATTCGAACATACGGATATGTATGCATCCATTATAGGCCTAAATTTACGTGTTTATAACTTATGAAAATAACAAAATTCCTACAAATACATGGCTTTATATTTTAAAGGATGTTACACTTACAATTGCATTTGACTTCCATATTTTGTCTTTAACCCTTTATAAACCAGTCTCATGAGCTTTAAATTTAAGCGAAACGCCGTGCACAATTAATAGTTTTTTTTTTTTCTACAAACGATCCAGCGAAAAGATAAGAATGTGATTCGATATAATTGTTATGTAATTAACGTGATCATATAGTCATAATTTTTTTTTTCTTGTTTTTGTTTAACATCGTAAGTTATTATCACTAGATTAGGCTACCGTCGTCGGGATTTTATTTTTACTAAGTTAGTATTATTACCACAGTAATTTGATGGCTCTTCATTTATTTTAATTATACAAATATAGCCGGACGTGTCACAAAATCAACCAAAAATAATCGTAGTAATTATCTGATGCGCTACCTACTAATGGAAAAATTGGTTGTCACAAGCGTGCATGCAATTTAACACCGAGCAGATGATTACAATTATGCCTTAAAATTAAACTTCAAAAAACATTTTCTTTTCGAGGATAAACATTCGAGTATCATGTATTATTAGATATTATTTTAGGGTGACTTAATAAGCCGATAAAGGTTTAATTTTTAATACTTGTAGTAATGTATATAGTGAATTGTACCACTTTCCATGTAAATGCATATTCATAGAAGTAACATTTACATATAATACTTATTGGCTATTTAAGTAGTATCAATATCTTGAATTCTGTGTAGCTTAAGCTTACATATGTAGATTCATTATAGTAATAAAAAATACCTGTTTGGTTTTATTCAAATAATATATATAAACTAGTGATGTAACGAATATTCGCAATGCGTTTTTGAATATTCGCATTCGTATTCGCATTCGCAATAAATATGCGAATATTGCGAATAAAATGGATAATTTAGAAAATATTTAAGTTCACTGAGATCCTAAAACAATCTTTTGAGCACAAATTTGCAGTTTACATTAGAATAACCATCAATAACCTCAAAACTAAACTTGAATTGACGAGAATGAGACATAAAAAGTCGAAATGATTCGGTTGTACCTGGCTAGTTTCGCTGTGGTGATGGAGAAATTTAATTCTCTGGGGGTGCGCATAAGCGCTTAACGCAAGTGTTCGTATAGTTGTAAATTGAAAGCTAATAGATGACGCTAGTAAAGTTAAAAAGTTAGTATTCGCATTTGCGAATGTGTAAAATCACGTATTCGTTACATCACTAATATAAAGTATCTTCCAAGACCATTTATACTAAAAAAAAACATTTCATCTAATCTACACATCTTATCTTATCACTATTAAGATTTATACGGATTCTCGGCATTTAAACCACATCAACTACACTATAAATGCAAAATTTTAGTATTTCTATCCTACTAATTGTTAGTTGTCTTTTATATGTCTTTATATATGACCTAATTTGTTCAGGTCAGAAACGATTGCACTTTTACAAAAATATCACACCATTAAAATTAATTAATAATTTATCTTTTCTATTCTTATGAAAATATTCTGGAGATCCTTAACAGTTTTGTATCGTCAATTATATTTAAAAATCTTATTGTTTGTTATATTCACATGTACCTCTTCTTATTTTTCAATAATTTTATGTGTAATTCTCAGACGATCTATGAGCTCTATTTTATTTGATCAAAAATCAAAGCTTACTTAAATGCACTATCTTACCTTTTCTTGACAATTAAGAATATAACCAATCGCCACTCTGCATAGGCTGTCATATTTAGCATTCGATTTTTTTCTAACATGGAACTTTCCTTCAATTATATTTTAATAAAACGTTATTATTTCTATACATCTATTATATCGGATGTTTAGCAACGGATGAAAGAGCTAAATATCTTGGGAACAAATAAAGATTTTTCTTCTAAAAATTTTACGTTACAAGCCTATATTTCGCAATAATTCCTTTTAAAATTAAAGCCATGATTGCCAGGGAGCGTTGCCTCCTTTATTTAATATTTTAGCAGCCTGTTTTCGACATGGCTCTTTGCAATATCTCTGTCGCACTTTTGACGATAATTTTTATTAATTCAGTACATATTGTGAGAGAGTTGTCTTACACCAAAGTGCATATTATGATTTATTAAGTTTCAATGCGTGTGAATAAATATATAAATCTACTATCAAAACAATGATATCCAAAAGTTAATTTATCCTAATTTTTCCTAAAATATTTTATAAACAAAGTGAAGTTTGCAGAGGAAAAATAATTCAGAACTTAAACAATCATTAGCTACATTTTACACAATTACTAGTTCTATTATGTTACATTGTTGAAATTAAACCTGTAATTATTTTCGGTTTTTCTTTAAAAATTCGTAATAGTAATCGTCTTCTATCCCCTTCTGAACTGTTTTTTCCCTTTCCTGTTTATTTCTTAGGTTACAGTATTTACTTTTCCAATTCTCATCCTAAATCTCTCGCTGCCTACTGACATTCCAAGCACTTTTTTTTCATTGAGAAAGCAGCCCCAAAATAAAAATTCCTTATATCCGTCACTTCTTGAAATAAAGTAAAGACCGATATTAGGTACATGATCCTTTCTCAGATATATGGTGCATCCTCCGATAAAGTGATTTACAAACAGTGATTCTTGTATTATTCTTTTTTTTTAGTATGATTATGAATGCTAAATGAAAAACCGAAATTTGTATATATTTTAACTATACTATCTTTAGCCCTACTAAAAACGTGTGATCAAGAACGTTTGTTTAAAACCAAGTCTGTACCTGAGTACTTTTTTTGTTTGTATTTCTGTTAACATGTCTTATACATTTATTTGTTAGATTTGTGCTTAAATGTAGTTTGTTTATGTATTTTTAATTAAGTAAACCACATTAAATTGTAAATATGTTTGACACTATTCCTGATAGAATAACCATAGAAAAACTAATTTCTCACACAGCTTAAAGTTATGGTTATAAAAAAAATTATAATCAGATATACTAAATTAATAACTGCTTGGAAAAATTATTGATTATATTAATAAAATGCAAATGAAGAACTAATTGTTTTCTGAATTTACCCTACCTTAAACCTAAAAGGAAAAAATACTAGAAAATACACACAAGTACCTTAATATCAAACATCAGTCATTTTAAGCCTTTTGGCCTTGATATTCACATCACAGAATTAATAAAAATAACAGCTATTAATAACATTTTCTAAGAAGGCTAAAAATCAGTAAATTTTTTTTCTGAAATCAAATTAACTACGGATGCCACCTGAATTTAGCCTATTCTTTTGTCATTCAATCTGTACTATCTGTACATAGAAATGACTGTTTTCTCATTGAGTAGTTGTAAGATTTATTTATTTATCTCCACATATATTCGAGTTTAGATGACCCTTTAATTTGAAACCAATAAAAATTATTATCTTTTAAATAGTATGCCAAGTATACAAACGCACCATAAGCGGAAGAACAGAGAATAACTTAGTTTTCCACCTGAACTGCATCTACGGTCTTACATGTCATCCTTTTTGAATGACGTTTTTTTTGTAATTTTGATATATTTTTTTAATTAAGTTTAGTGTAATAATCAATTTCTCATTTTTTCAGCAATGAATTAGAAAATGAAATTATATAGTACTAACAAATAATGAATAGCAGTTATATATACATAATTACAAAAAAAATCATCAAAAGAATTACTTTTAGCATGTAAATTGTTCATTTTTTAAGTGTGCATCCCGCTGTCCCATTTTTGATTAAACCTTCTCTACATAAGCCTCTTAATATTCCAAAACTAATTTTTCGAAAACTATTCTCTGACCTGAAGTTACCCATCTAATTATATATTATTACTATTAATTCCATCACACGTAAACAATCGTTAAAGCTGTAGCAGTTTGTCTATCTACCTATTAAGAAACATCTCACTTATCGTGCTATAAAAACGCATTTCATAAAAATACAATTCAAAGGCTGAAAATAAAATTCAGCTACATATAAATTAAATTAAAAGATTTTGATGCAAAATAGTGATATATCTTTTAAAAAATCACTTTAACTGATACTTTTTACTGAAATTTTAATGATTTACATGTAAGTATATAGAAAAATCATATTAAAAAAATGTGCGACTAGAAAGTGAGAATTACAAATTAAATACCAGGTAAAAACAGAGAAAAAGTATATGGTTTGTTAATAATAAAAACAAGCGTTATTCTACCTATCAAAATAGCAATAAAAGTTATTTTAAGTCATATTTCCTAGAGTAAGACAATGTAATAGATATCTTATTTATTAAATTACATTTAAAAACACTTACTGCTCTCACATTTATATTGATTTATGAAATAACAAACCCCGTAGTATCCGCATCTGAATTACAACAATTAAATATCTTTAGTACCTATGATACATTATTATCAGAGTTCAGCGCTCGTAAATAAGTTGTAAGGGCGTATTGCACATAATTGCAATTAGCATAAGACTAGTACGTACATCACTGTATTCTCAAAAACTTAAAGCTTGAATAACCTACTAACTGGAAAAAAAAGAAAGATCAGAGCCTACAGTATAGAAAAAGATGAGGAAGTAATATTAAACACTTTTGCAATAACCTCTAAGCCAAGATTCTCACAGGCGCTTAAAATAATAAATTATAACTTTAATTTGGAAATTGAATGTTTAAAATTTGTAGGTGAAATGCGTAGTTTACGAAAACTTTCGTGATTAGAAGTGCTTGATCGACTATGAAGTTTACTAAACTCATCTACCAACTGGCAGAACTACTTGTACTTATCCAAATGCGCGAATTAGTCTACGCTGTCATATACACTCCTAATACTCTACGAATTTCCTGCCACCATCTATCTTCACAATATTAAATTTACTTTATTAATATTATTATTTCCTTCCCCGTGTTTTATAAACCCACACGCAAACACCTGAGGCATCTGTTTGTTTTCGTTTCGTTATAAGGTATTTGTGTTTATTCATAATAGATGTTGTTGCAATTTCTTTGTCTTCTTCTTCTTCTTTACTAGTCTTATATAATATTAAAGCACAACAACGTACAGTCATTTTTTTTGCAATACGCCGCTGGCATTCGTCTGCTACTTCCCATTTTCAGCGAACTCAGATTATTATTAGCATCAGTACCTACTTTAATTTAAGGAACTCTCTAAGAAAATTCCCCAAATGTTTCAATTTGGAAATAAGCCGAAACCGTTTGTGATAAATTTCCTTCAGCCTGAGCAATATTTTAGATTTATTACTATTAATTATTAATACTAACTATAGAATAACATGTTACCCTAATATTTATCTAACCGATCCTATTTACGAATGTGAAAATGTCTTGTTTCATTTGTATACTCTGATACAACGTGGGAAAAATATCAGTGGTGATTGCTGGTAAAGGGAAGCTAATGTACCTACATATAATTTTTGCGGCATATATTATAAATGCCTGATTTTAATTGGTAATAAAAAAAATTATACTTCTCGGCTGGTGGCAATAGATACCGCGGCATGTTATCATTTGCGATTTTAAAAGAAAATGTAAAAGCGTCAGCAGATAAAAGGTTAACGTATCTATTTTTGCAGCTTGAAAATATTTTTACATTCTGGGTCATTAAATAATTGGGCAAAGTTTAAATATTAAGTTAAATTTGAAACAATCGCAATCGTTTAATTAAGTTTTTTTTATTATAATTTCATCTAGTGCCAGGACAGTTATGAATTAAGAGTTTAGCAATATAAAAAGTATTTAATATATCTTAAGACAACATATTTAGGCTATGCCACGCCATCCTCAGATCTTGAAAACGTCAAAATCGAAATTTCAAAATTAAAAGTCAAAGGCAACCATTCTGCCACTCGATAGTCCAGAAGTGCTAATGCTCCTGACAGACGACAGCCCAAAAGTGCGATCATCTTACCAGCTATATAATATTATATTACAATATAATATTATACGGCTGTTACAATTCGAGTAAAGAACGCATGCCAGTACCACATCACAATGAAGATGCAAATTAGACCGACAGAAACGGTATTTTCAATATTCATGTTGGTGATATATGCATTCTGTGTTAAAGATGCACTCCAGTAAACAGTAGACAAAGAGAAGATTGTTGATGAGTAAAGATAACTGACTGACTAGCCACACATCATTGGAACAATAGAATCATCTCTATCCCCTTCTGAACTGCTTTTCCCCTTTCCTGTTTATTTCTTCGTTTACAGTATTTACTTTTCTAATTCTTATCCTAAATTTCTCGCTGCTTACTGACATTTTAAGTACTTTGTTTTTATCCTTCACAATTTCGTTGCCAGATCAATAACGTGCCGTAATTTAAAATATAATAATAATAAATATTTAATTATATGTAAACTACACATACAATTTGACTTTTCTTATGAATCAAATATTTTCTCGAAAACAGTACATATTTTATTATAGGTGCTTGTTAAAAATTAGTAAAAACTTATTCTAACTAAACTGGTCTTCCAGTTTAGCATAAACTTGTATACTTGTCTTCCAGTATACCAGTTTAAGTGTCACCTTCTTTTGAAATCTAGTATAGATTTCTCTCTCTCTCTCAATTAGTGTTTGAATTTTGATAATTATTGACACAGAAAATTTATACCCATCACTTCTTGAATTAAAATAAAGACCGATATTAGGTACATGATCCTTTCTTAGATATCCGATGCATCCTCCGATAAAGTGATTTACAAGCAGTGATTCTTTTATTATTGGTTTTTTTTTTGTTAATATGATTGATAAAAATATGTATTATCGTCTAAATGCCAAATGAAAAACCGAAATTTGTATATGTAGTTTTAACTATAGTATTTTTAGCCCAACTAAAAACTTGTGATCAACAACGTTTGTTTAAAATCAAATACCCGTTTATCCTCATATAATTGAACACACACATATTAAATATAAACGTTGTTTAATTTCTTTACTATATTTTTTTTATCAATAAGCAATGGCAACGATATATTCATTTTATGATAGATACCTACATAGATATGCTTGTACAAAAAATACAAAAAGTATAGTGAACATGTCAAAAATTTCTTTATTATATTTTCACTTATAAATATTTATATATAGATGACTGCAAATTAATGCAATTATTTAATTACCAGGATTTTAAAAATACCTGCAGGAAGTAGGAGTAAATAGATATATTAACTTTTGTGGGCTCGCGTAGGCGGCATTTGGAGAGCCAGGAATTCATAATATAGTCCGAAAAATAAAATTACATACGCGACATCTTTCTCTTTACTAGTCACTAATCACTGCAGATGTTTTTTCCCTCGCTCTACCACTTTGTGCCCACATACACATGAACTGCGACTAGATTTATACTTTATCATCTACCCTATTAAAATGGTAAAATCAAAAGGAACAATAGACTACTTGTGCGTTTTTTTCTTAAATATTAACATATACTGTGTTGAAGATAATATAAGTAAAGAAATAATAGTATTCAAGCAACATTGTTGGTTGTATAGTAAAATTTTTGCGTTGAATAACCGTTTATAATGGCAAAACACCTGAATAAACGGCTAATCTTAGTTTATATACGGTGTAATGTACATCTGCGGAATAAAACGTTGAAACGAAGTTCATTATATACAAGATACTGGGTATCTGTGATAAACTCTTTCAACGAGATACTTTAACTTTTATTAAATTTACTAACCAACATTAAGCTATTCATCCTTTATGGTGTTGCTTGAATAAATAGATAGATAACAGTAGATACTACAGACATCTACCACACATTAAAATTTAGTTTTTGTACAAGTTACGGCAATTGCCCCTAAAAATATTTATTCAGAGTAAATGTCCCCATCATTGCCACAAATTTTGAAGAAATGGATAGTTTCAGTTTCATATCGTTATAATTCATTTAACTGTACTTTGGTAAAAAGAAAATGGTATAAAGCAGGGGCTTTTTCGATCTGTAGTGAGTAAATTGGGACTGGAGTAGGAAAGCTTGATATTGTGATAAACTGTATTTTAACGTTAATCTCCTGGACATTTTATCATTTGTTATAGTAATAATAGAAACCATCGTTAAATCTTTACTGGTACTACTTTGGTATTTTAAAAAATCAGTGATTGGACTAAACGTTCATATAAAATTGATATACATTTATATAAACTAATTTTCATTCACACAATTTTATGATAACACAATCGATCGTATTGACAAAATTTTGAACCTTTGAAAGAGAACAGAGCAATTTCTTACGCGTTTGCCCATATTTACTGGAATCTCCAAGAAATCATTATAAAATATTGCGTAACGTGCCCTCGAAGAATCGTTAATCTAATGTTTTTTTTACTTTTATTATAACTCTACGTGTTTATCAATTATCTGTAGAAATTTATTTATCAAAAAATAATTTTGATTAAGAAAAATTTGATATGGTTAAATCAGTGATAGCTCTGTTCGTTGTGCTGTCAGAAACTATCTACAATCATGCGTTCACGGTGCTATAATTTCGTATTTCTACCGCTTGAAGGTTACAATTCGATATTCGCATAGTAATTAAATTGCAGTTAAGAACGGTTAGTAAATCTGTGCCTCATGTTTATTTAAGAAAACCATAGCAATTTCTATCAACCAAGAGTCCTGCACACACACGACATACAAATTATGCCAATTTTACAAAGTAAATCTCAAATGTTTAGGTTGCTCATCGCTTTTACGGCAATCTTGAGGTAATGAGTTAATTTTTGTTTTTAAATCTTCTCCACCATTTTTTAAACCTTTCAATCACTGGTTCATCCAAGAATTTCTTTTGAAGGACATTTTTGACGTTGACCTTTAAACAATAGAGCATTGATGCATATGTTTTATAGCGCAGTTGCATGTAAATTCAAGAAATACTACTTGATAAATTAAATACTCTCTTAAACTTTTAAAATGAATACCATTACTGTTTATAAACTTCTCCTAGACCCCTCACAACAAACTGCACTAAATTGAAGTTGTACACACTTCAGTGTATCTGCTGATGATGATAGCCTTGCTATCGAAACGTACGCCCAGTTTAGTGCAGTTTGTGGTGAGGGGTCAAGGAGAAGTTTACAGCATTACCAGTGCCACCGTTTGGAATATTTTTGTTACCATTACTGTTTACTGTCATATCCAGATTTATTAATGTAGAAATACTGGATAAAAATGGCAACACTGTCGCCTTAATGTGTGTCGGCAGAACCAATTCTCAAACCAATTTCAAATACTTAAGCTTTTTCCAATCATGCTCGCTGGAAAAACTAAGTCGTTTCCAATTAAGTGCGGCTGTTAACGAACAAAGCTGTTACCTCTCTGGTTTTATGGTACATTTATAACATAATAATAAGATTATGTACTGAATTCAAAAATAGTTTGTATAAAAGTTTATCATTTTTCTACAAAAAATGCAAATAAAAAAAAGCAAGTGTTCATTAAAAAATATAGGTTTTCTGATTCTCAAACGCTCCCAAAGATATATGTTGGAACAAAGCATGCTTAATGATATTTACTTTTTCAATTATGGTAAATGAATTTTGTTTTCTTCTAAAATGCATTGTATGGGAAACATTTTCAACAAATTGTCAACCTGTTATAAAAGTATTTTAGTATATCTTTAACATTACATGATACTTGAATGTCAATCCTCAGGTTCGTCTTTAGTTTTGCGAGTTGCGTCTTACGCCCGTACTTTTAACACCAAGATTACGAAAACTTACAAAAAAGTTATGCTGTGTCAGCTAACTATGTTCTAGTTGGCTAAACCGTTACTGAAATATCACTAACGCATATTTTTCCTCGCATATAAATTAAAACTACACGTATACAATATTTCTACTTTATTTAAATTAGTACTTCGTTAAAATTTACCAACCATAAATAACATTTTTTTATCTAAATTACAACTCCTTCTTCTCATTTAGCTACTCCATATACCTGTAGTTGTCAAGCTTTGTGATATTTCATAACAATCTACGCCAACTTGCCTTTGTCACACGTATGCATTAATATATTTATTATTACAATTAGACTATATATTTTTACAAGATACATTTACACTTATTTATAATACATGGCGTTGGAATGTGTGATAAAATGTGCACGAAACATTTAAAAAAAATACCACGGTATATTCAGATACTTCTATAATAGCGAATTAAAAAAAAAATAGAGAAATCATAATTGACCACCTAATCAAACACGAAATACAATTCCTTACAATAACAACAGTTATAATAGCCTTAGATACATTTATACATTATACACTTAACGATAATCACATATAGATAAAGTTGGTACACATTTAAGAAATTCCGCTTGCTTCTGTGAAGCGAAATTTATCAACTAGGTGAAAGAGTTGTTGGGTAGTGATGAAGGTGTGTCCAAATTCCAAAAGCAACTTGAACACCGGTCGAAACTATTTACGTCTTATAAAAGTATCTGAATATCATTGTGGTACGACAGTGTTACTCACATACACATAGTACTAATTACATTCACATATATTTATGTAATAAAATTCGTTCAAGCGATGTGATTACTCCCAAGTTACTTGGTGGCGGACCATGTTTTTACAAGTCTTTGCCTTTTATAAAGTAGGAGAGTATATCGATGGGTAGCGGGAATACTATCGTTGAATTTGTCTCAGTCGATATGGTATTTAGTGTCTATAAAATAAAATAGAATTGTAATATCTTTAAATATAATACCATTAGTGGAAATAAAACACAAGCAGGTCCGTTATCTCACAATATTACTATTAAAATAAGATGTTTAATAGCACCGATTTCGTGTACAAAATACATCTTCAGGCCGTACTAGAAAGAACAATAAAGGAAATTAGCAATCTATGATAAAATTGATTTTGAAAGTAAGTATTAATTAAAATAGATAAAATTATTATACATATTAGCCAATTTAATATTTTTTCAACGTAACATTTAAAAAAAATAATTATATTTTACCAAAATGTTTTTTTATCTTATTACATTTAATTTTAATTTCATTTCATTTAATATAAGTAATTTGCATTATACACTTGTAGAGACCTGAAAATGGCCTACTAGGTAGACCGAAACATGTAGTCTAATTATATAAAAATAAATTAAATGAAGAAGGACGTTATTCTTGCTTTTCACTCTATTTCACTCCGACACTTCATTAATTGGGACATTATGGATAAATTATTAAGGTCAACAGAATACATGCGCACACGCGAAACGAACAGACAACATAAATGAAATATGTGAATTGTTCAAATAACGCTTGAAGGGTAGGAAACGCTTCAAAAGTAAAATTGGGAGTTCATCGATAGTGTCTTGTTTTCAATTTGTTGCTTTAGATTGTTAAGGATTAGTCCTTTACTACAAAAGTGTAATATATCAAAAATGTTGGCAGGATCGAAATGATGGTTATTCTCTAAAAAGTGACAAGCATATTGAGAAAACTAAAGGAATTAGGTTGTAGGCATCTTATATGTTGTTTAAATTTATCTATTCGTTCACATAAAATGTGGCATTTGAACTTTTACTTTTGGACATGTTGCATTTTAATTTTTATTTTTAACCATTTTGTTCTGATAAATTTTTAAGTAATTTTATATTGATTTCTTATATTTAAATCTTAGATATATATAGCTAGCTTAGTTTTAAGTCAACTTTATCCTAGATTGCCAATTTCCTTTGTTGTTCTTTCTAGTATGGCCTAAAGATGTGTTTTGTGCACGAAACCAGTCGCTATAAAATATTTTTAGTAATTAGTGGTAATATTATGAATATTGGACCTGTTTGTGCTTTATTTCCATTAACCATGAACTCATACAGAGTCTACATAGATATTATATACCTGTACAACTTTTTGGTATATAGATATTATATACCAAAAAGTTGTACGGCAAAAAAATTGCAATTTGTGCAACAATATTGTAAGTAACTATACTCTTTCTTTACTAAAACCGATGTTTCAGCAATAGCAATTGTCTTCTTCTAGCTATGATTCGATCAATAAAAATTGAAAATTTACTTTAATTAATCAATAGAATCGGTATTTTGTTTTAGTTAAGGCATTAGATAAATAACAAGAATTTATATATTAACAACTTGAAAATTGTGGGACGCATAAAGAGCCTATCTATGAGCAAGATCGTATACGAATATGAATATAATTCCAACAAATCTATCTATACATGCAGATGACAAACCACTTTTTCTGCAAAAATTTGTTATAAAAATATTCTACTAAAAGTTATAATGATGAAGCATAACAACGAAGCAGATTTAGCAATTGATAAAGTATATTTTTTCAATTAGTGTAGTTTGGGTTAGAATTCTACAAAAACAATTGAATGAAGAAAAAGACATTCATATTAATGTTAAAAGAAAGTCAAATATTTATGATGAGTTTCTGTGCCTATCTGTAGCGCCTGTAAGGTTACCTCTAAGTCTGTAAGCATCCATAATACATGCTCACTACCTTGCAGATAATATTACAGACGGTACAGACATGCTACAAGTTACATTAGGAGAAATAAAACAAAAAACAAAACAACTCGAACCACAACAAGTACCACCTCAAATCCAAACTCAATTATCATAGCGATACCCAGCGCCTCCACCATATGTCGCGTTTTATTTAAACAGAGGTATTGAATACCTGTACTTATCCGGTTGCATGTATTATAAACGACCTTTATTCGCTATACTTTTTTGAGGTATATCTTTTAATCAAAAAGCTTTACTTTCCGTGAATTACTTTTCAGAAATCTTCGTTTGCTAAATTGTCTCTATGAGTGATGATACTAGAGGAAACGAAGCTTCGATTTTCGTTTATTTACAAATTCCCGTAGCAATACGTACTGACAGCCATTGATTATTTCAATGGAAGGTTTAAGATTTTTTTTTGATTGCAACTTTACATTTGCCATTGCCAGTACGTCGGTGTTAGTAAAAAGAGAATATAGTTGCTAACATTGGCGTTTTTTTTGTCCTCCAACTAGAACGTTTCATAAATAAATATCGCTAGGTACATATCATTGTGCGTAATCGTATATGTATTGAACTCGTTATTGATATCTGTATATTGTATTGATATCTAAATACATATGTCGTATGTAAAATTTTATATTTCTATTGTTTTTCCAGGTACTAGCTAAGTAATAGTTGAAGAAATATGGATCTTATACACCTTGCACTTTTCTCATGACAAATTCACTTTTATATATTAAGAGACAGATAAATGAAATTCTGAAGATGTGATACTGAAAACGGGTGTAGCAACACAGATGAGGCTGGAGAAATGGGTCAAAATCAAAAATTGGGGATGATAAGCAGAAACAAGCGTGATAAGCAGTAGGCGTGAAATAATAAGGGTAAACCAAGATAAATAGAGAAGAAAGTGAGAGTGTAGAATTAGGAATCAAATAGAGGAAAAGAAAAAAGAAGAAAAAGCTAAAAAGTGGATTGACCAGAATAGGATGAAAGCATGAGCGGAGAAAAAATTAGAAAGAATGAAACGGAGTTTAGATAAAAAGAACAATATAGCAAATACAACAACAAATAATGCTACATTAAAAAATAGCAGCCTGTTACGACCATACATTAACGTCGTTCCAATTCCTAGGTAATCTTATATAACTTCGCTGTTTAAGGGGTAAACTAGTTTGAAGCAAGATGCATGAAATAGTCCTAAAGATGGAAAACCCGAAAAGAGGAATATGGAAAAAGACAGAAACCCAATGGTCATATAGCTTGCTAGAAGACATCGGTGACAGGAATTATTGCAAGCGATCAATCAAAAAAAGATGAAAGAATTTTTTTTTTGTTTTTTCTGTTTCTGTTCAATTTCCAATAGATCCTAAAAAGTAAATAAAATGTTAAATTCGAAAAATATGCAAAAACTGCAAAAATAAACTAATTTTTATGTAGTATACTTGAAACCTGAAACGCTCTCCTAAAAAGTCACCTTTTGCTCAATTACAGAACATCTAGCAATCAGCATTGGGCAGCAATTTTTTTTACTTAATAATTTATCAAATATGTAACTTTCTTACATTCCATGGCGTAGAGAAGAAGTTATTTTTTTCTTGTTCCTGTAATCGATCTTTTCAAAAATCGTATCCACCAGAATTTAAATGATCTGTTATAGAATATTGCCACGAAATTATTATTATTAATATTTTCAGTAGTTTTTAAGTTAAGATGTACGAGCTGACTGACTTATGTCCAACTAGAAGCGAGTTATCCCCAGTTACAGAGTCATAGTTTAAGGCCCATCACACAATGGTGGAGGCGCCGGATAACACACTTATAGTTGGTTGAATAGCTTATAATAAAAATAAATAAATAAATATATATATAGGGTACCTACTTTGATCAACCGTATTGTGGCACCCCACGTTCAAATAAAATAACACTTTTTAACAACAACTCTTTATTCTTAACTCTACACTTGGGCGACCCGTGTACTACTGTCCTGATTTACCTCCACTCCTCTCCACTTTTTCATATGGCGACTTTGCTGAGTGGACATAAATCAGTCAGCTTATACATCTTAACTTACATAACTTAAAAATTAGTGAAAATACTAATAATAATAATTTCGTGGCAATATCTATATCAAATCTTAGGAAAATCATATGATCATCGACTGAAACCGAAGATTCTTTAAGCATGAAAAGAGTGACGTTTTAGAAAAAATTTTTTTGATCAAATATAAAACATTATTTAGGTTCAGATATATTTTCAGAATTTAAAATATCATTTTTTTTGTTTTTCCATATCCACACGATTACTTTGTAGAATTTACTTTGCCAAATTTTCATTTTACTATTTATTACTATAATTTTTATTTAAAATCAATCTAATTCCGCCAATAACTTGTCGAACAGAAATAACCACTTCTACAACATATGGAAACCAACTTCCAGATTTAATTTTTGAGTAGAAAGTATTGAAAATTGTGCAGTAACATTTGCAGAACTATTCAAGTAAATAAAAAAAAATTTTTGTAGTTTTTTATGTAAAAAAATCCCCTTGTCCGTTGACTGGAATTCAATGAGAAAAAAAAAAAACAATGAAAAGAGTTCAGATCTAAAAATACAATGAGCGAAAAGATTAGTGTAAACAAAAAAGCTTCTTTTACTGGATTTCTTTCTAACTCATTACTTCTCCACTAGACAACTTTACTACTATATTTATATCTCCAACCCTAATTTATCTGAAAGTAAGATAACAATCCTTTCACAACCAACTGCATTCACTACCAATACACAGTTTCACGTTCTTAATATTAACGTTTCTGTCAAAAAAGTTGCTGCTGTGTGCTTTGTATTTTGCTTTATAATTGCATATTCTGTTAATTTCTATTTGTCAGATACGAAGAAACGTCTATTACTTCTGTTTAATTTTAACTTATATTTAACATGTTTCGCAAATGTATTTCTTTTCCATCCTAGCATCAAAATCTATATTAATAGTTTTGTTTACTGCTTTATTGCAATATGCCATGTGCAAATATGGTCAGTTAATGGCAAGTTATGAATTGCAAATCAAAATTCAATTTTATTCAATTAAAATCATGTAAGCATGCATCTTCTATTAAATAATTAATTAATTAATTAATTAATTAACACCACGACCTGCTCGATGACTTTGACATTTTGCTTTATTATTATTTAATTTTTGAGTTTTTTGATGTGGGTGCGTAAATTATCGTTAGTCTTCAAAAAGCTGTCTAATGCGGCACAGCATGCACTTCTCCTGCAAAGATCGTCTGTAAACGAAGGCAGTTAAGACAGGAAAGCTTCTCCTTCAGGATTCCTATGGAATTTTCTTTTAGCCTTCGTACGGATTTATGTCTCTTAAATCTTACAGCAGCTGGATCCTCTACATTTCGACCTGTAGGAGTTATTAGCCACTCTAATATAGGATATCCCCGAGTCTCCTAAAAATAATTACACCTTCTACAGTGCGCCACCCTTCTTGCATACGTCGATATAATCAGCTATTCTTGAGAATTCTACTATCATGAACGCTCCTGACCATTTAGTACTGCTGCAGTAAAATGTACAGTCTGGTCCACAAAAAACCATGCAATTCAAGGAATATTACTCATGTCGATTAAAACAAAGTGTGATTCATTTTAATGTGGTGCATCAACATTAGTTTCAACACAGCCATTGACATTGCCATGATACAATTCTATAAAATGTCTGCATTCATTCACTGCTTTTACTAAAGTAGAAACTACTCGACAAACAGTGGATTTCGCTGCAGGAGAATTGCTGGTAAAACATGGG
The DNA here is from genome assembly GCA_004143645.1 of Protaetia brevitarsis. Taxonomy (NCBI): domain Eukaryota; kingdom Metazoa; phylum Arthropoda; class Insecta; order Coleoptera; family Scarabaeidae; genus Protaetia; species Protaetia brevitarsis. The sequence continues at coordinate 39,268 of RXPK01004631.1, read as the reverse complement.
GACTAAAAGCCGAGGGAGATCCATTGGGTATATACTGCCGTGATAAGATCAGCGATAACATACGCAGTAATATGGTGGAGGAGGACAGAAGTGTCCTCCGCAGTGAAGCTACTGACCGCTGTCCAGCGACAGGCATTGCTGGGAATCACTGGTGCAATTAATAGCACAGAGACCGCTCCTTTGGACCCCATTGTGAGCCTCTCCCCGTTGGAGCTTTATGTGAGAGCGGAGGCAATAAATGCGATCCTTAGACTGAGAGCCAACAACCTGTGTCATCCCAACCTTAGGGTGAGAGAGCATACTTATACTACGGGTACGATTCTGGACGGGCCATTGCCGCAATGCCCACGGACAGCATGGCACCCGAAATTACCTTCACTGAAAAGGCGAAAATCTCCATACCATAGGCACGCAGTGAGATCACTGCTATAATAACTAGTTCACGGACGGATCCAAATCCAGCCAGGGCACAGGAGCCGGTATTTGTGGACCCAGCCCTAATCAAAGGATATCTCTAAGCCTGGGAAAGCATACAACGGTCTTCCAGGCAGATGTATTCGCCCTTGTAGCCTGTGCAGAAATGATTGCAAAAGGGGGCTACATGAGGAGGAAAATTAATATAATGACTGGCTGTCATCAAGGCAGTCTCAAGCCCCATGACTAGGACAAAACTAGTTAGAGACTGCAAACAATCGCTCAATACACTGGCACAAGACTACACAGTGTCTCTGATTTGTGTGCCTGGACATGAGGATACAAAGGATAATGCAATAGCCGACGAACTAGCCAAGGAGGGCTCTAAAAGACACTTCATGGGTCCAAAGCCCGTATGTGGGATTACTAAGGATTTCGCAAGAAGGGAGATCTGGACCTGGTTAGATAAAGGAAGTACAAAGAAATGGAGGTCGACTGAAGGTCAACTCCATACCAAAACGCTGATAGGGGATGGGGATGGTAGTTTCTCTGATAACCTACTCAGGCGCAGTAAGAAAGAAGTTAAAACCATTACTGGGTTGGTACTCCTCAGAGAAGCATCTATACAACACTGGCCGAGTAAGTGCACCGTGTGCAGAAGATGCAAACTACAGGAGGAAACGAGTTTACATGTAATCTGCACATGTGAGGAATTGAAGGTACTCAGGCAGAAATATTTCGGGAGATCTATTGAGCCCTCGAAAGTTCTCAAATTTCCACTGGGCAAGATACTGGGCTTTATAGAGAACACAAGCTGCTCGAGTGGAAATAAGAGACTTAATAGGAGTGGTACGATGAGCACCTAGCTCAAGTGCCCGGACTTTAGGTGTCCACCCTAACTTAATGAAATGAATGAAATGAACAGTGGATTTACCTATCCAAAGCATGTCAGAAATACCTATGACACTGGCCTCTATTTCCAAGCCAATCAAGAGTAATATGCAACCGTTGCTGGTAATAGTAGTGCATGATTTCTTGCTGCTTGATGTATCAATCAACCACTATTCACTTTTAACGATTCCTCAAGTTTTATCATGGACATTCGAAAGCGTTTGTTGACATCACAATTACCCGGAAATGCGTTATTAATTCTTGCCCTAAATATACTTGTTCCGCGTCGAATAATATTTCTTGTTCTCTATTGCTGCAAATTATCATGCTTCGTCAGAAGAACAACTCTACATATTCTCTAATTAAATTAAATGTAATTTTGTAAAAAAAAAGAAATGACACACCTACCAAGGTACGTTTAATATGTATTACAATTTTACTATTGTATGTAAAACTATAATTTGTCAGCTGTACAATTTCTTCGGAAATGCTTGTAAAATAATAAGAATTCCCCTGTAAAATTTTAAAATTCATAGGGACATACAAATTTGCACTTTTTATTTATGTAACGTCTGTCATAATATTTTACAAATCGTAAAGGAATATCACTTGTAACTTGCAAATGTACTTTTATGCAATAGGCCCCTGGTGGTGAAATAGGTCCTTATGACCACCCCAACCCTAAACTATTGTAATTTAATGGACATTGCAGCACCAGGGAAAACAAGATAATTGATAAATTGACAGAATATACGATACAAATATCTGGAATGATTATCAGACAATAGTAAGAAATGTTGTATTGGTTATTTTGTGGGAAGAAGGTAACAATCGGCATTAGCATTTCGAGTTTGAAACGTAATAATTGCTGATCAGATCATGTTTTACGATTGGGTACAATCATTTGACAAAAATTTCATCAGTTAAATATAAATTGTATTCTGTTTTTATAACAGCAAAGTTTTTTTTTATTTGTTGGTCTAACAATAGTTATTTTAGAAAATATCCTTATTTTGGATCCACTCGAAAAAGAATTTCTTGATTTGTGCAATCGTATTTCACTAATTCTATCTTTTCAATTTACGCTTCCATTTAGAGGAATATCATATTTCTGCACCAATGATTTCTTAATTGTAATAATGATCATATTCGTAACTGTTGATTCGAATTCGTATGTCATCGGCTGACCATATTTGTATCTTGCACACTATCAATGACAGTTAAGATCAAAAATTTAAAACCTTAGTAACTAACTGTGTAACAGTGAACTTAGAACGTAGATAATATTTATAATATAAATACAAAACAAAAAAAATCTCTTAGTTGCAGTTGTTCAAACAAAAATTATGTATTGCACAATGCAGAGTCAAAATAAAAATGATTTAAACGAAAACAATCTATATATCTTTTTATAATGTAGCTGCTGGTATATCTATTTTTTAACAGAAGCATTTAGTGAATAGAAATAATTCAGAAAGAAATACTATAAGCATTTCGCTATTAAAGTTCTACCAACGTCTACTCTTGTTTTAGAAACAAAAATAAAACAACAAAAAAAAATCAAAAAAATATTACAAGGTTATTAAAACCGTAACGGTGTTAAATGTTACCATTGTAGAGTATGGATTATTCACAAAAATCTTGCTATGGGTAAATCACGTTTTTCGAGAAATTGGTATTACATTTACACTACATTTAATACCTCTTCTGTATAAGCCGCGTACAGCTTCCAAACTTTCACACCCTCCCATTTTGCGGTCAGGGTTTATAAGCGGTGAAATAACCACGCCTAAATACGTGCGAAAGTTCGAAAGTTAGGCGTGATCCCTACCCTACAGTATACAAAATTCTGTCGATTTCCGGAGAAGAGAATCATAAATGCACAGCGCCACCGAGATTCCATTTCAACGCTTTTGTACCGAAGGTATTTCACGAGGTACTTTTATCAACAAAAATATTCGCATTACTAATGCTCTCGAAATGCGACTATGCTTTAGTGAACAATCTTGTTTACAGCGATCTTTGATCCGACATATTTTAACGCTTGAATACTTCCGAAAAGCATTGTAAATTTTAACAGGAGTAAATCTGCACTGAGACCTTACAATAGAGATACGTAAGGTCATGTTTATATCAGTAGAGTTCTCGTTTTCCGGTACGTTGGGCGGTAGATTTATTAGGAAGGTTAAATTACTTTGAAAAGGACGAAATGAGCAGATCTTTTAATGTTGCTTCGCTAAACATAAAAAGCAATCCAATTTTAATTATCTCAAATTTGCAGTACAGCCCGGCTATTTGTTTATATAGAAAATTGCATATTAAATCACATTTCTTGGTACTTTTACGAAGTAATAGAGACTATAACCGTCAAACTTTCCCACGCAGAAATACAGTAATAATAAATTTTTATTGTTATTGATTATTGCGTGAAGATACGTCTCATATTTCTGGAACATTTCTTACATCTACACCCAACAGAAGTATAGCAAAACCCTTCACAGAGATTATATCACAATTACGGCTGAATATCAGAGTCAACACCAGCTTGAAATGTGAAATCACGGTCCCTAACGTGGCCTAAATACATTTGCAATGAAAGGTTTCAACAAATGCGCACTAGAGTGGTTGAATTCCCAGGAATTTCGCTTTTCTTGCGCTTCAAATGTAATTTAATACTATTTGAAAGGAATATATGCGGAATTTAATTGCGAAAAAAAATAGATATTATCACATATACCCCAAATATTACGCACTATCCACCTGTATCCTTCTACAGCATTCACGTGAGATACAAATGTAACCCAGTAGCTTTAATAGGACCATTCATCACTTATAGATCAGCAACATGGAGCAAAAGAACCAATCTGGCCACTGCGAGAATTAACCTTTCTAAAGTGCAAAGATTAGCATGCCTGTGTATAACTGAGATTGCGAGAATTTGTCCAACAATAGTGGTATCGGATCTTACCGCTCTTCTCAAGGTAGGAAGACTGTCAAAATGATAATAGATCTGCTGGCTGGTTATTGTAGATCAAATAGGCATATGTACAGCATAGGCCTGGTAGATGACTTTATTTGCATATTCTGCCAAGAGGAGGAAGAAACACCAGTTCGTGTGCTGTGCCAATGTGAAGGCTTGACGAGGACAAGGTTTCTAGTAATGGGAATGGAAAACCTTCACAGCTAGCAGCTACAGTGAAGGAATCGCTCTCAAAGATGAAAAGCCTTATTAAGAGGACAAAATTAAATAGCGTCTTCCAGGAAAAAGGGTATCACAATAAATCTGAAAAAGTCGCGGTGAAACAGGTCCGTAGGCCACCCCACCCTTAATCTAATTTAATCTACCCCTCTTCATGTTGTAGTGAAGGACGTGGCAAAAAAAAACACATTTAGAATGATTAAAGGGGGAGCGATTAGGCAGAGCCCTTAATCTCCTGATGGTACTCAAATTTGAAACACGCCCCCAGATGACATGCAAAAAAACTCAGCTTTGTGAAATAATTTACCACAAAGCTTAGCAACAAAAGCGTGTAGAATCAAAACACCATCTGAAAATTGGGAGAACTCCAAACGGGCAGAGCGAACTGGAATAAGAATATATGGGCCTCGATCCAAATATTCCGAAAAGAAATATCCAAGTATCTTCCGAGCGGAAATACACGCTATTGAAAGGTTAGTCCAGTTCAATATTGACAGAAATTATCAAAAGCAGGAGATTATCATTATATCTATTAGTTAAGCAGCCATCAAAGCGCTAAGCTAATATAAAGTCAATTCTCCAAGATGGTTTGGGTGTCTAGAGAAATTAAACGAACCAGACAAAAAGAACAAGGTAATCCATCTATTGGCTCTCGATCACACAAGCGTAGAAGAAAGCAAAATAACGGATACTGTTGCAAAAAAAAGGCGGAAACACCATTCCTAGAATCTAAATAATTTTGCAGGACTTAAGCAGCAGTACAATACTGCAGAAAAATCAAAAAGTGAAATGGGGCAAAGAAAATTATTGGAAGAAGGAATGAGGAAAGCGAAAACTCTTCAATTGACCAGAAGCGATTTACAGAATACATCGGCCTGAGCAAAGATAATATTCCCATATAATAGGAATACTTTCAAGCCATTGCAAATGGAAAGGAAATTTGAGTAAACTTGGAATCTGACAGAGATTTTAAACAACAGAGAATTTAAACATCAATTTTATGGGGAACGGGATGAAACACTCATGCAGCTCCTTTCAAATTACATGGTACTGTGAAACTCAAAAACATTGCACCTGGAAGCATGTGACATCTAAGAGGTTACCTAACCCAGGGCATTCTCATGTTCGGCATTTTCTAAAAGGAACAGTATTCGAAGGCCAGATGCAAAACAGCAAGAATAGAGGGCACAACAGATCTTTTAGGTAGCAGTATCTTCTCCACAAATACATACATACAACCCAGTAACTTTCTTTAGCACATAACTTTAATTCATAACTGCAAACAATCAGATATGAGGATATAAAGGGCAATATAATAACCAAGGAGGGCTCTAAAAGACACTTCAAAGGCCCAGAGCCCGTATGTGGAACTACCAACAACTATGCTAAAAGGAAGATTTGGACCTGGTTAGATAAAAAAAAGTACAAAGAATTGGAGGTCAATTGAAGGTCAACTCCATACTAAAGCGCTAATAGGGGATGGGAATGCCAAATTCTCTGAAAAGCTACTCAGACGCAGCAAGAAAGAAGTTAAAACCATTGCTGGGTTGGTAACTGGACACTGTCCGCTGATAAAACAGCTATACAATACAGGTCGAGTAAGCGAACCATGGTGCAGAAGATGCGAACTACAGGAGGAGACGAGTTCACATGTAATTTGCACATGTGAGGAATTGAAAGTACTCAGGCAGAAGCATTTCGAGAAGGATCTATTGGAGCCAACGAAGGTTCTCAAGTTTCCACTGGGCAAGATACTGGGCTTTATAGAGAACAGCAAGTTGCTCGAGTGAAAGTAAGAGATTTAATAGGAACGCTACAATGAGCACCTAGTTCATGCAAAAGTTAACTTATTGTCTGAGAAAGAAAATGTATTTTTTCTCAGATAATCTCTGTCATTTAGGCAAAAATTAAGCGCAATTGCTTAAGCATCAACCAAATTCAGAGATTTTACGTTAGTTGAGTTACTAAAAGCGACAGAAATGGAAATTCCCAATTTATTTAAGAAATATTTGAAAACATTGTGATATACATTTTTTTTTAAATATGTTTACGAAAATTTGCATATGGTCTCAGAATTGAATTTCTGAACTTTGTCAAATAACCTTTTTGGATATCATCTAACCTCGCTTGTTACCGCTACATGGAATACTTTTTGAATTTTCCGCCATATTAGTGATCACGTGACGACTTGTGTAAAACTAAATTTTTACCTATTCCTACTAAAAGAATTTATCACAGTTTAATAATAATAAAAGAAATCCAATCCACTGTATAGGTATGACTGATAATTGCTAGCATTTCACATTTGGAAACTAACGCTTTATCAACGGATTAAAAATGGATGATAGTACATCCACAAATATTCATTTAACGATAAAACCAATTTAGAAATCTGTACATATGATCCATAGTGAACAAGATTGCATATTTGTTAGCTAACGCTTTGTGAACGTACCATAAAATTAGAAAGTAATCCTCACATCAGAGGGGCTTGTAACACAAACACTACAAGTTATACAATTGTAAAAATATATTCTACACTTTTAATGATTTCGGAACACAACACCTCTTGTTATTACATGTGCGGCACTAGTAATTACGAAAGAAAATTTTCATGCGTAAATATATTCTGTAAAACAACATTAACCCTTGTATGAATGTGTTTCACTATGTGCTACAAATGTAGGTAATGTTCTACTTATTTATAACTGTCCGTAGACGCATAGTATTGGGGTAACTTCCATACTGTGAACATCTCTCCCCTGTATGTGGTCGAGTCATTCCGAAAGTGACGATGAAGAGATTCCTAGAGAATATCGGTTTCACATGAGAAAAGTTTTTTCTCAGTGATAGCGAATTCAACGAAAGACCCGTCTAAGCAGACACTAATTTGAAAGTCTTCTTCGGGATATTACACCAATGCTGACCAATAAAAGAGCTCCATGGTATGATTGACTCCGCGGCAAAGATATTTACCTTGCATTGCTTAGGAAATGGAGGTCAGCATCATGGTGTTCGCGATATGCATGGAGTATCAAAAATGACTGTATGCAGATGTTAATATAACACTGTCAATGAAATAAAATTCGATGAAATAGTGTCATGGCCCCATAATACGTTAGATATATTACAAAGATTTCATGGAATAAGCGGTTTTCCTGCAATATGTGGTGCAGTGGAAGGGACACTTATAAATATAGACGCTCCCGGTATTAATGAACCCTGATTATGTGGATCGCCACGGTAAACATTCAATCAACTGCATGGCTATTTGCGGTACTGATCTGCAGTTCTACTATGTTAGTGCTAACTGGGCCAATAGTGTTTATGACGCGCGGGTACTTCGTAATAGTACTTTATTCCGGAGAATGGAAAATGGTTGGAGACCTCATCCCAATGCTGTAATTCTTAGAGACTCCGCTTAACCCTTAAAGCAATGGTTGATTCCAACATATGGCAAAAACTTTCAGGAAAAGAACACGCCCAAAATTTCTGACGATACCAAAAAAACCGTAGAAGCGTTTGACAATCTTTTCTAAGCAGTCGATCTACGTCTTAATTACTACACTTCCTAGAATTGTAAATAACCTGTCAGATTAATGTCTAACAAATGGCATTAAATATTTCCATGTATTGAATCAACAATGAAATGCTAGTAGTTTTAGTAAATAAACGCTTAAAGAGTATTTAAAATGAAAATAGTATTCAGTTAACTGAGAACTGATTAACTAAACTATTTCCACTCTTAATGAATACTTAATAATACTCCAACATTCCTTAACTATACCCATAAAAATTTCATTTGTACAAGATAAATACAAACGATATCATAGAAGTTGAAACGTTTATTTAAAAAATATCGATTCAGATATTTTTTAATATTTTTATATATTTTTTAATATCTGAATCGATCATTCAAATTGCGATGAATACACTGAGAATTACTTGAAAAGCGAATGGGAAATATTTGGTTAGTACGTTCTTAATCAATTTTGTAACCATGATCGAATGTTTGTTTGTCGAATTAAGCAATCTTGTTACATTTTACACACTTTCAACCTTTACTCTAAGTTTTAATCGAATTGAAATCCCAAATTAATATCGTATTTATACACGCGAAAATCTTTGGAATTTGATTTGGATATAGCTATGTATGAATATCCCTTAGGGAATCTTCTGAACGCTGTGGAGAAGAGGCGTAGCCAAGCGAATATCATCCTATAGGGTGTCGCTAAGGAACCTCGTCTTGGTAAAGCACAGGGCTGCTAGCCTCAATATCTAACTCGACGTTAAACTGTCTACCATCTATGAAATACAAGTGAGTGGAAAGCAAAACCCTGGAGTAAAGCAAGCATTGTCGCATTAAATCTTAATTCGTTTTAGTGTAGAGAGAAAACGGTGTCCTCGTAATTAATAAACTAAGAAATAACGCTGATGACTCCAAATTTAATCAAGGATTAGTAAGGTGGTAAAAACCTAAACATATTTTTACTTTGTATTTTATATTGCCAAATTTTCGACAACCAAAATATTTTTGTCGTGCTCAAGACAGGCAAAAATGTAGCAAGAATGATATAAACAAAAATAAGGTGAAATGCAATAAATATAATACACTTACAATCCAGTAGATTACTAAAATCCTATCGTTAGTTGAATCAAGAACATTATACGCAAGTTTAACAGCGAATGCGTCAAGAATACGCAAGTACAATCTGAGAACTGAAGTAAAAAAGTCTACCAAAACGTAGAAAAATAACATACATAAATGTTCAAAAATGAGGGCAATTATATATAATAACATCCAAAGTAAATAGACAAGACAACAAAGATATCAACGAAAAAAAAAAACAGCATAAATGTCTTCAGTCCTGAGTCCTGAGTCCTTCAGTATCTCTTTTAAAGTTAATGGAATTGAAACGGTGATTTATGAACCACATTTCTACAAGGAACGTTTCAAGAGAATGGGTTCTTTTGCTAAATTAATTTGTTTTAAATTTGAGACTGGGTAGGTTTGCCACTGTTTTGCAAGCCTAAGCAGTGGCGGCTTCTCTCAAAGAACCACGAAGCTGTGATCCCATCATTGCAAATCACAAATTAATCATTAAGAAGCTTTTATTTTCCACACATTTAAATACAAAACGAACGTTGCGATTCCCATGATTTGATGCGACTTGCGAAACATGCTTTGAATTTATTTCTGCAGACAAGTGGCGAGCGAAGAGCCACGTCTACACTGGCACCGATTTCAGACGTTTGGTGGTCTCCGCGGAGAGCTAGCGGAAAAGGGTATGGTCGGACTGCACGGCAAAAATTACATTGAATTGGGACCAGCCGCACCTTGGCCCGCTGTCCGTTGGTTGATTGAGTCACACGGTAATTAGTTATGATGCATTCTTAGCGCGTCATCAGTATAGGAAAGACGCTAGTGAGTGCCAGGTCAACAGCCTCGCGTGCAGTCGTTATTGTTTATTGTGTTTTTTTTCTATGTTGTGCTGTGTATGCGTGTGTGTATTCGTTGTTTTATGTTACAATGAACAGTATCCGTAACCTATTAAATAAAGCATTTTCTTCGTATTCCCTAGAGGATTTGGCTTTGTGAGTACATTTTAAAGTAGATATACCATTTGCTCTCGTTAATATTTTAGGAAGACGTCAATTTTGAATTTCACTGTACGTGCAGTTTAAATACTAAGCACCTACACAGAGATTCAAAATGATTGTCAATTCCGCTCCTATAGATAGTAACAGGGTGTAGGTATATGCCGCGTGTTTGTAATGAAGGTTTGACCTAAGTCAGTGTTGGAACATAAGAAAGTAAACGGATCTGTCATAAATAAGGAAAACGTAACCCATACGATGTAAATGAAATGTAATTAATTTAACTTTACTAAATTATGATTTTATAATTCAGTACTAACTGGTGGTTAACTAAATTTATTTATTACTTTAAATTATACCATACAATTAGTATAATTATTAAGTGACAAAACTGCATCTCTCAGTTCTTCTATGGTATGCATGTGGTTTCTATAGATCCTATTTTTTAGATAGCCGAACATGAAGTAATCTAATGGGGTTAGATCAGACGATCTTGGTGGCCATCTTTGTGCTCTAACGAACCTGTCAGCAAAAAACTCTTGAAGATATTGGCAGGTTTGTCGAGCAGTATGTGCTGGAGCATTATCGTGCTGAAAATAACTTGGTTCAAGCTCATTTCTTGTAGCTCTTGCAATAAACAATTCCAACATCTGTTGGTAACGTTGGGCTGTTACAGTTTCCTCGAAGAAAATTGGCCCTATTATTCGTTGCCTGGACATAGCTAACCAAACTCCAACTTTTACGGGATGCAATTGCGTTTCTCGAAATTCGTGTAGATTTTCTGCAGACCAGATGCAATAGTTTTGTAAATTGATATGATCGGTTAATTAAACCAGGCTTCATCCGAGAAAAATGATTTGTTTAGCAAGTCATCGTCCCTTAAATTGTTATTAAACCAATGTCAATATTCCAGTCGCCTATCGTGATCTAATGGTAATAATTCCTGTACCGTGGAAACTTTATAGGGATGAAAATGTAACTTTCTTTTGACAGCTCATTGCGCTGAAGTGTATGATAAACCTATAAAATTATAAAATATAATAAACTATTTCACTTAATATTAATATAGATTTTTTACTTGTTTGTTGAGCTATTACCACAGATAAATTCCGTTATTGTCTTACAGTATTCAGAAATACTATTGTTGGTGATATTAGATGTAAATATAAACGATTTGAAAAAAATTAGAAGATAAATAATCGAAAGATACTACAACACGCACGCCAATGTTGCTAAATGTCAAGAAAATTCATTTAATGTATGAAATTTGTATGTAGCTAACTTTGCTCATTAAATTGGTAATAAGTATAGATAAATTTTTCCGGAAAACAGTTTTTTTCTTACGACAATCATTTTGAATCACATGGTATATGCAATTCCCAAGAAAATACGTTAGTATTTATATTTAAGTAGATAAGTATTCCCGATAAGAAATTAACGTAGTTTTCATTTTAAAATGGCTTCTAAATTTGTCTACATTAATTTTTTGTGTGGGTATTATTTTAGTTAGGGCCATTATTACAATCGCGGCTTAAACCGTAGATCAATAATCTTTGGTTTAAACTTCACATTAGACTTATAATCTATTTCAATAAAAAAAAATAACTCGACCTTGCCATATTTAATCCTTAAATCGCGATTGTAATAATGACCCTTAGCAATAAATGAGGAAATAAATTACTGCAAGCTGAGCTAAACTAATTCAAAACTTTGTAAAATCAATAAAATGGAGGGGCGGAGTTGGCCCATGATTAGCCCGTCAATCAATATTGTCACGAGCCGCCACTGAACCTAAGTATTGGCGATTTTGCACGGTGCCGAAAAAGTTTTATAGTGACAATGTGAAACATCTTAAACCTTTTAATAATCAGAAGTTTGTTTCAAGTTTGGTGTTAGACAATGCCCTAGAAGCGATCGCTATTGATGATACCTTAACACTCAAATGAATTAAAGAGCATCAAGCCAATCCACGAAATAAGGCTACCAATGAGCTGGCAGGATGAATTTTGCGATATCCTTACATGAGATCATAGCTTGTTTGTCCTATCTCGTTATTTACACTCAACACCACAATACATAGATCGCAGCTCTACACTGGAATAGATGGGAATCTAGAACTACTTGTTGTCAAGCAGTTAGAGCCAAGTCTAAGATATCGTCGAAGACAGCAATATATTGCGTGCCACTCAATCTCAGCAACCAACATTCGTTTATTAACTGGCTACTGCTGACCCGCTCGTACATACTTTAGAGTACGTTACAATTGTCCCACTTGGAAGTTCCATTCTGAGAAAGACCTTCAACCTCGTCGAAATTAAGAAAAAAGAACAGATCTCATTTGGCGCTAGTGAAAAGATAATTTGTTAAAGGGCTTTTATCTAGAGCTATAAGTATCCTAACATGGCGAAAGGCAAAAGCCAGCCTATGAAAGAAGGAAAAAAGACAAACCCTAGATGGGACACGTAAACCAGACAACTAAGCAGACCTGGCCGAAATTCAAAGAGAATTTTAGCAAGACAGCATCAAGATCACTGAAAACGGTAATAAATAAACGTCATTTGGAAGAAACATTGAACCGAGAACAGGTGGATCTGATTTAAGAACAATTCATCATTGTGATGTGCACTTGTCACGGGTGGGAGCATCTATTTCTTGTAATTCACAAGGAAAATGAACATTTTCCTGGATTATTGTAAATAAAGTTTCACATCAAAGGCACAATAGCTTAGCTCCTTGTCGTTGTATTTATAATAAACATGCAACGTTACTGAAATGAAATAAGAGAAGCGCCATCTTTACGGCAGTGTTTGTTGTGTATTTAACGAATTTGCCACTATATATGGGTAAAAAAGTGCTATAATATTGTTTAGATCACACACTTATTTAAGATAATGAACACTAGATTTGAGAAAAAGCAATTTCAACGTCGTAATCGCGTTAAATTAACTGCAATTTTCGTTAGCCTAATCCTTCTTCCTTAATTGTGCTCACCTTTTTTTAATCTAATTTTTTTAATCTAATCGGTCTCTCAGTGTAATATTATACACAATCGCGTCTGCGCATACATAGATGAGATTCCTTAAAAGCTTTTAATTTGTTGACTACTCAGGAAAAATCTAATGTTTGTTTAAGTGATATTCTCATATTTTTAGTTTTGCGTGAACCAACATCAAAGATTGCTCGAAAACGGAAATATGTATTCCGATCGCAGGCATTCAATTAACTTAAATTTTATACTTCCACAGAAGTTTAAAGCAAATAATTATTACATTTCCTTCCAAATGAGGTCCGTGTTTTCGAACAAAACTGAAATGTGTTGATTTAAACTAAGGTTAATTGATTGAATGCAAACAAGTGATAACAATGATTTTTGTTGTACCAACATTTTCATTTTTCTCGGTGTAAGCTATTTAAAAATATATACTTTATTATATTAATCAATCAAATGTGATTTCCTAAACATATTATAAAGTTGTAATTTTTCCGCTTCCTTTGTAAAATCTAAATGTGTTTTGTTTGTTCCTCAGTCACTTTAAATAAAAAGAAGGATGTTCGCATGGAGACTATTGGATATAAGTAAAATACTTCACTGCGTACGAAGGAAAGCCCTTTGCCATATAATGATGTGGCTTTTAACCTTTTCTTGTTTTTGTAAATATTTCAAGCACCGTCGGCTATATAACTACCCATAATGGAAAACTAATATTTACCGATATTATATAGCAACCGTATATTTGCTCACTCCTGCACTTTGCTTTTGAACGTTATCGCTTACATTTTACATATACATCCCTGAAGAAACTAGACACATTGCGAAGTAAATACAGGGTGTAGATATAGCTTGGCGAAAAAATGCTGTATGTTAATTTATTGCTTGCTATTGTCAGAGAGAAGAAAACCTGTTTTGTTAACTTAACATCTGCCGTTCCCTCAGTGTGTCTCTAACATTACAATAGAATCCGTAGAGAAAGAGATGCGAACGTGATATAAAATCAATTAACAATAAATCACACTTACAATTAACGAATTAAGCCATTAAGCTCGTCGCGCTTTCTACAATCATCTTCCCATTTAGAATGGAACCGAAATGAACATCAGAAACAATAGCTGCGCCATACACGTCAGTTGTCAATTTTCTTCTTTTTCCAAGTTCGTTTTAGATGCATTAATCTTTTATAAGCTGTCCTACATATTGCATTCTATTTTTAGATCGATGTTATTCTCGTAGTTCAATTTCAGCCTTGTCTTATTTTACCGCAACGGGAATATAGAAATTGATATTTACGTCATTGAGAAACACCAAGGAAAAAATAACGGATTCGTGTTTTATTCACATTTATTTATTTCACGTGTTTATATAAAGTAGATGTTATTTTAATGCTTTATATTTTTAGCATTTAGTACGATTAGTATTTTTACTTGAATGACAATTATTAAAGAGAAAAAAATAGCTATTTTAAGTTTTGTTCCTTTATTTTTGCATATAAAAATTCATTCAGCGACGTTTTGATCTAATACTTGGACTAAACTGTCGTCGCTAAACGTCGCCGAAAGAATTGTGATATATATAAAAAAAAAGAATTATGCCCATAATAGCTATTTTGTCCTTAACCATTGCAGATTTAATAGCAAGTAAGTAACGAAAAACAACACAAAAACATAATTTTTCACATTTTAACATAGACAAGACATTCACAAGTTCTCAGTAGCTTCATATACGTATCATATAAACATGTATTACGTTTCTCATGTTCTCAAAAAACCCTTTGAAATACTGATTTATAATTAGAAGAAACGAATCTGTAAGCATCTGTAAATACTGCACTACAGATGCCGTGTCGGCATGGAAAATTGGTTTGTAAGGAAGTATAGTAAATCTTAATGTAACACTTAACTTTTTTAAAAATATGTTAGTAACAATGTTAGGAGGAGGGTATAAATATTAGATCCCGACAACCACAACAGCACTCACGAGAAAGAGGACCTAGATGGTTTTGGACCGCTAAAACTTCGGACTGAAGAAATAAAGCTGTCAGAGAAAATGAAATATCATTGACTCCAACTTGGTACTTGGTCCGCAGGGTGGAGTTCTTTCTCCATTGCTGTGGGCTACCCTGGTAGATGACCTGATCCAGAAGCTGACCGGGAAGGGATTCCATTGCCTTGGTTATGCTGACAACCTTACAATAGTCGTCAGAGAGGGGTTTCCAAAAGTTCTGGTGGAGCGTATGCAAACCGCTCTAAACACGGTTGACAAATGGTGTAAACAAGAGCGACTATCAGTCAATGCTCGAAAAACACAGGCTGTCACGTTCACAAGGAAAAGAACGCTAGAAGGCATACAGCCACTAGTGTTAGGAGGAGAAAGGATTTCATATGTCAAAGAGGCGAAATACCTGGGGGTATAGTTTGATCAAAGGCACACATGGAATTCACATATCCAGAAATTGACTGGCAAAGCCACCATCGCCCTGGGTAGGTGTAGGAGGCTGTGTGGAAAGAATTGGGGCCTTAGCCCCAAGATGACTCTGTGGTTGTACACAAGGGTAATTAGACCCATGATAACGTATGGAGCAGTAGTATGGTGGCCAAAGACGCGGCAGGTGGGAGCGGCCAAAGCGTTGGGTGGCGTGCAGAGGTTGGCGTGCCTGTGCGCCACGGGGGCGTTGAGATCGACCCCTGCCCCCGCGATTGAAGTAATTCTGAACTTGCCACCAATACATATTTTTGTACAAGGAGCCGCAAGGTCCACAGTACACCGACTTTTACATAATCAAATACCGATAAGTAAATCGCACGGGGCTGATTATAATAAACTGTTAGACGAACTCAAGGAGGCACCCCTTTTAGGAATGTCATGTGATGCCATGGTTCAAACATTTAACCTAGATAGAAAATATCAGGTTATAATACCAGAAAAGAAGGACTGGGAGGCAGGTACTCCGGTAAGGGCGGACTCAAACTGTTATACTGACGGCTCTAAAACGGACTACGGCGTTGGAGCGGGAATATACGCTAAGAAGCCTAAAAAGGCTCTTTCGGTAAGCTTCAGCAAAGACACGACTGTGTTCCAAGCTGAGGTTGCCGCAATCCATCACTGTGTCCGAGAGATAGAAAGATGTACCGAACCAGGTAAAAGCGTCGCTATCTTCTCTGACAGTCAGTCCACACTTAAAGCGATTAGCTCTACAAGCGTGGACTCTAAGCTGATTTGGGACTGTGTAAGCGCCCTAAATGAGGTAGGCACCCAAAGGAAAGTAACCCTAGCCTGGGTCCCTAGCCACTCGGGCGTGAGAGGAAATGAGGCGGCGGACGAGCTGGCCAGGCGAGGTTCGTCAAGGCCATTCGTTGGAGCCGACCCCTCTTTCGACACTACCAAATCGCAAATTAAAAAATACATCAATGAATGGATACATAATCAGTCCAGAAAGTGGTGGCAAAAATCACCGGGGCAAAGGCAGGCAAAAGAGTTCCTAAAGGAGCAAAGGCCTGAATTCACGAGAGATCTACTGAATAAAGACAAGAAGACTGGTCACTATAGACTGAATAGGTCTGCTGACATGGTCACTGTAGACTGAATAGGCATATGTACTAACATAGTCTTTGCAGTCTTCCTGTCTTTATTCAGTAGATACTGCCAAGAGGAGGAAGAAACACCAGTTCATGTGCTGTGCCAATGTGAAGGCCTGGCGAGGACAAGGTTTCTAGTAATGGGG
The DNA here is from genome assembly GCA_004143645.1 of Protaetia brevitarsis. NCBI lineage: Eukaryota > Metazoa > Arthropoda > Insecta > Coleoptera > Scarabaeidae > Protaetia > Protaetia brevitarsis. Next base: position 22,450 of record RXPK01004631.1, on the reverse strand, counting down.
AGAGAACCCCACAGCCAGTAGCTACATAAAGAAGCCGCTCTCAAAGATGATAGACCTAATTAAGAGGGCAAAATTAGAGAGCGTCTTCTAAGAAAAAAGGGGATCACAATAGATCTGAAAAGGTCGCGGTGAAACAGGTCGATAGGCCACCCCAATCCTAATCTAATCTAATCTTGGTACTTGGTACTGACAGCTTCAGAGGATTAAAACCAGGCAGGATACAACACTCATGTTGGCCAGAAGGGCTCATGGAAAAACATTGGGATTTAGACGCAATATGATGTACTGGACATACCCTGCGGTGATCAGACTCATCATCACTTATGAACCTCTGGAGTGGTGCAAAAGAACACAGCAGCAAATTAGTATAACTGAAATTAGCAAGATATAAAGGCTTGCGTATTTAGGAATACCAGGAGCAATGTGAACTACTCTTACGGCAGCAATGAAATATTTCCTAGACATCCCTCTCCTGTCCATTCGATAATAATGGACGAGATTGCATGAACCACCAAGTGGTACATGTGCAGGATTGGAACACAATAATATTGTCCATCATGTGGAAGGCAAGTTTTTGGGAATGAAATTATCACATGAGAAGACTTATATAAATAAGCGAATCTATATTGCAACAGACAGACAACTAGACATGACTGAATTTCAAGACACAATCCAGACAATCCGACACTGGGTTTCATTTATAGGCCCAAAGCCTGTGTTCTAAGAGTGTCTAAAAACACAACAGTAGCTAAGGAGATGGGTCTAAGAAAAATGCAAAAAAAAAACTGGAGTAACGCAACCAAGCAAATTCATGGAAAGGCCTTTATTAAGGGATTCAAAAAAGCAGACTGAAGAAAAAACCACTGCAACTCAGTAAGAATAATCTTCGCACCGCAACAGGTCTGTTAACAGGACTGAAAGAACACCTACAGAAAGTTGGAATCAACATTGAAGATACTAACTCCGACTGTGCAATAGAAACTCAGATGATTACTTCGATGAACCAACCAGAGCTGAACAGATTAGTATTTGGTAAAAGCCAGGATGTTTCCGGAAACTCCATGTTCCTCCATGCTCCTTCAAAAAAAAAATAAAAAACAATTTATTTTACGTTTTCGTGTCTGTAGAAAACAGCATAAATAGTAGTAGGATTTACGAGGTTGTTCCTTATATCCAGCTGCCTTTTTCAAAGTTGCCAGTCTAACAGATGTAGGTGAGTGGTCTGTTTTGGCATTAATAAAGAATATTGCCAAGCATATGACAATTTTCAACAAATGCTTCTTTACTACCAGCTGAGTTCAACAAATAGACTTATTGTAATCAAGCAGAACAAAGGTTAGATTATAGCTTAGATTGGACTCTTAATAAGATTCATAATTTGTATTTTACTTCATTCTGAAGTACGACAAAACAGTGATATAATGATAAACAGTATAATAGGTATATTAAGAAAATACTCCAGAAATAATGGATTATTAAAATATATGGCTGAATACGGAAAATTCGGTAAAAGTTTTATAGTAAGTTTACCAAAGTTTCCTTTTAGTATTTCCAAGTTGTAAGGTATAATAAAAGCGATATGTTATTGCGTCACTTTGCAGAATAGTAAAATGAAAAGGAAATGCCACATTCAAGAGATTTATTATCCGAACGATATATCAGCCCTCACGCCACTGCATTTTGCGCTGGATTATTATATCTACTTCTTGATATGGTTTTTACGACAAAGTCACTCCTGATTGGTAACATAAAACAACCATAACATTCTATTCTAAAATCAAAATGGAAAGTTTTTTAAAATATGTTGTCGAAACGTTTTTAAAGATGCGTTAACAGTTCTGTGGCAGAAATTCAAGCAGCTTCATATTTTGTTATATTTTGTAGAAACCTGATTTTCATTCTGTACATATTACATACTAATGTAGAGAACGATTTGTCTACTCTTTAACTACTTACGTATCTTGATTAGGCTCTTAAAATTAATCAACTTAGTTATTTCAATTTAGGAAAATATTATAAACGGGATTAATAAATAAATGTATTACAAAATGGTGGTTCCACGTATCTCTCCAATCGATCCTTACAGCATTGTTGTTCTTGAGTATTTTGCTTGTTGTTTTATATGTAAATGTTGTTATACAACGGAGTAAAAATCTTTTAAATTCCAGCCAGAGTGAACTCCGCCTATCCGGAACGCACCCTTGAGGTTACCGGAGTGTTCGAAAGGTAAACAATATCATATACAGCCAAAATTACTGGCAAATTCCATAATCGTGAGGTTGGGGTTTAAATGTGTAAATTGGAATTAAAATCCAAATATGATGTTTATTGCTTTCTGCTACGTCGCTTTGTTTTGTTACATTCCCATTTGTACGGTATTTGAGAGGAAAACATCAGTTTAACTATATTTGCGCAAGTCATATTAAAAATAACGGTGGCATCCATCTGCAAAAATGACTGGCAAAATTGTCTAGAGTGCAAAGATCATACAATATCCTCAACAATTTTCTGAGCTTTTAGAGTACGACTAATGCTAGTGATGTGTGGTTTGAGTTGATTAATAAAATTATGTCTTACGAGTAACAAATTTTGTTATCTTTCACGATACAATATTGTGTACATTCTTAAAATGTCAAATCCACCAATGTCCTGCTTGCAAAGATTTGTATCCAATTTCTTCTTTAGCTTCTAAAATCCACCGTCGAAATTTTATGAGAACGTATTTAGTAATAAATCATAATTTGTCCGTGTTGGTAACACCTCTATTAACACTTTCTTCCGCTCCGTAAAACTCTCGCTGTGAATTCACTTTTCTGAATTTATGTTTGACGTTTTCAAAAAAAATGCCGTTTGGAATTACCGCTTTTCCAGTACTCTACAGTTCTAATTTTGTAATCTAGGCCAACAACATTTCCACCTTCTTCATAAATACATGCCATATTTTGATAATTATCTTCTGCATTTTCTGCGGATTCTTTCGCAAATTGCGGCTCGTGTGGTTCTGCTACAAACTCTAATCGAGTTATATCTTCAAGGAAAAACATGCTGTTTTATTGAAGAGCTGCAATTATATTTTGAATGTATTATGTTCAGTACATTAGTTATATTAATTACTGCCATTGTACCAAACTACAATTTTACGCAACACGAGAAATAATACATCATTCTAAACAATCACCTTATACAGGTTCCTCTGATTAGACTACCCATTTGATATGCAATTTAAATCCAAACGAAGTATGTGATTATTTTTTCTTTTGTGGGTCAAGTTCGGTAAGCTTCAGGATTAAATTTTATCGAGTAGGCGTCTATTTCAATCCAATCTAATAACTGCTAGACAGAAATACGCGTCAGTAACACAATGTTTAATAATTTGTAAATATTTGACAATTTTTTTAGTAGTATGGATTATCCCGTGCAACAGCGTGTACTTTCTGTGGAAATTTACATTAGAACTGGTTCAGTAGAAGAAGTTCGACGTGCATTTCGATCAAAGTTTGGTGATAATTATAGAGCATTGATTAAGGAAATAAGTACTAGATAGCAAATGTATGCCGGCATGAATGGACAATTACGGCAGTATGGGGAAATGCATTACGGGAAAAAGTAATATCTGTGCAGGCTATTTGCATGATTGGCAAGTAATTTTGGTTGCTTACCTCACCTTATACAATTTTAGTAATGTTTATTTCTGAATATATAGGAAAATATTAAAATATATAGGTAATAAAGTTGTGAAAAATAGTTTAAATTAAAAGGAATTAATATTAACCCTGCGACTAGGACTTGAAATTTTATGATTTATTGCGATATACATATGTAGATGTTTTCAAATTTATGTAATGTGGATTATTAAAAATTAAATAAATGAAATTTGCTTTTAAGATATTATAATAAAGTTCGAATTTATTAAAAAAACTTCCATTGTGCTAAGCATGTGGTTTTATAGTACTTAATTGTAACATTTATTATTACATAAATTCTATTTTTATTCGTCAAGGTCCCCCCATATAATTTACAAATTTTTAACGTTACTTACAATGATATATTTTATGTGCAATATACTTTGGAGATAAAACCATAATCTCTTAGAAATTATAATGTATGGAAAGATACTAAAGTGCTGAAGTAGTGAGAAATAGTTAAAATTAAATGCAGTAATTAAAATTAAAATAAAGTAATGTTGATTTTAAGACGCTTCAATATTATAAATTAATTGCCTCTAATTTAAGGTTTCTCTTACAGCATGATCATAGACGTGATCTACGAGGTCGGAAAATGTTAACCTATTTTGCAATAATTTAGGTACAATCGTCTATCATTTGTCTCAGTAGTGGTGCATGGCATCACAAAAATTATAGATGCTTTCGATCTGACGCCTGGCGTTATGTAATTAAGATAGTTTTGTCGTTTCACTAGTTGCCTGAGCAGGTGTTACTTTTTCCTATCATGCGTTTCCCCGCGATTTTTAAAGCACATTTGCTATCTAGTTCTTATTTCCCTAATCAATGCAATAGAGCTAATGCGCCAACGCGTAAAACAGTTATGGCATGGGTTGGTCAACTTTGAACGAATGAGAGCTACATTCACGAGAACTCCTACCAGATCCGCTAATCGGCAATCCCTTGCTCTACGAATATTCAAGGGAAGTCTTTGCATAATCCTTCGCAACGATTTAAAATTTCATCCATACAACCAAATGGCATAACACATTAGTCATCGAGATAAGGAAGCGAGGTTAACATTTTATCAAGAATTTTTAAAGCAGTATCGAGAATCAATACACAATTTGTTAATGGCCGATGAAGCAAATTTTCTTTTGGCTGGGCTTATGAACAGATAGAATTTTAGATATTGAGGAACTGTTTACAAGTCTCCACAGTGGAAAGGTCGTTGGTTTGGTGTGGTGTAGGATGATTTAATTTTGTTATTTTTGAAGATGGAAACAACCGTTCTGTGACGATGATTTCCGAGCGTGCATAAACAGGTTACAAACGTTTCTCACATTCCAGAATGTTTATACGGAGATTACTAAATGATACTGTGTTATTCCAACAAGATGGACAACAACGCACACAGCCAGAAACTCGATGAAGATTCTGCGAGAATTTTTAACGCCGGTCTATGCAATCATCCTGCAACAGCTGCGGAACGAAAAGACTGCATTCAAGAAGAAATCACAGGAATAGATGGAAATTTGCTTCGCTGGGTGCTGCACAATTTTGAATAGTATTGAAAATGTATTAAACTTAATGGAGGGCATTTAGAAGACATGTTTTTAAACATGAAGAAAAATTCATTTAATAATAAATCTACTTGTACATAGTGTATTCAAAGATTTTTTTACTCTACCTAGAAGGATTTTATTCTAAATACAAAAAGGGTAGTCTAATATGGGAATCATGTATATGTAAATTCATCCAAACGTCTGCGTTACATAATACTTTTTATTTAATAATAGTGGCTGCCGGTTTCGAGCCTATTGGGTCATCTCCAGGCAGCTGAAAGCGTATATAATAATGTAAGCTAAATTATAAAAATAGAATTAACAATAATGTTTAAGAAAGAAGATTAACATACTTTTTAACAGAATATAGCGAAAAATTACAGTAAAGAAACAAAAAAAACAAATAAATAGCAAAATATGAGTTCTAACGTGAAATTTTTGCAAGAAAAATTAGAAAATAATTATGATTTTAGAAAATATTTACAGTAACAAAGTCCATTTTGAAAATCGTCAATTTGTGGTAAAACAGCTAAAATTTAGCTAAAATTGTATGATATATAATGTAAAATCAATTTACATTTAGAAATAGTAACATTAGCATAATTAATTTGAATGTAAAAATGAAAATTTGTACAAACCCGACTTATTAGATATTGCTTGCAATACAATGGAGGAAACAAACAAATTTGTAGTTTTTATTTATTTATTTAACAATGAATTGTATGTTCAGATCTACAATATTAAAGTAAAATGTAAAATGAATGAATTGAAGCATCTGTGCGATAAAAAATAAAACAAATAACAAAGAAATTGTATACGACAACGTCATAACGAATTGTTTTTAATTCTAATTTTATAATTTAGCTTACATTATTGTATACGCTTCCGGCTTCCTGAAGATGAACCACTAGTAAAAACCGGTAGCTACTAGTATTAAATAAAGAGTATTGTGAGATTAGGATCTCCATTTATAATTTCTTTGCAATCATGAGTAACTCACACGGAATCACCTTACAACATTTAATAAAGAAAATGATGTTTCAGCTTGTTCCTGTTATTTTTGCAAGCAACTTTCCTTAAATTAATTAAATTTAGCCCAAAATAGGTTATTATAGCACAAAATTGAGCGAACTGAGTTCTCGCTTACTAATGATAATTAACTCGTCCGTTGGGAGACGATACTAAATCGGAAATTCATTATACCATATTATCCTTTTATTAGCAGCCGTATAAATGTATTCTTAGGAACTAGTCTATGTAATTCAGTAAAATGTACGACCCATAATTCAATTCTGAACGTAATACCCAAGGGATATCATTTTAATGGGAAAATATTTTATTCTACCAAGATAGAACCTATTATTTCCGTTACGCAAACACCTAGAAAATTAAATTAGTTCCAGTAGATTTGCCTGATCTGTGTGTCTAAAGATCTGAACAATGATCCTCCTAGTGTTGATTAAATCAAGCGAGAATTACGTCGTACGAACAAGATATATGGTAATACTATACGAACCACTCTTCCTACGTCAATTACAACTTGTAAAAGAATGCCACAAGTTAAAAAGTGATTCTTAATGTAAAATAACATTACGGAAAGTGATTTCTTTAATTCAGAGGGCTCTAAACTAAAATTTTATGCCATTTGTATCTGATTAATAAAGAATGCTATTAAAACGTGATGAATTCCGTGAGATTTGTTTTGAGGTTGTATGAATCAAAAGTAACGACTTTAGTGCGTTCATAATCGGTCGTTTCTCGTAGCGTACATCTTAATTAATTATATTATCCTGGTTACATAGTTATATATAAAACATGATTGCTGGGAGAAAAAGAAGACGCTGAAGTGTGCTGAAAAATTAAATTAAAAACTCTGAATGTATTGAATAAAGGGGCGATTATTAAAAAATGTTGCGTCCGACATGATGTGGCTCGAGTGACGTTAAGGTATCAGAAGCGCAATTTGGACAACTAAAATTTCTCAGGATTTTAGAGATTCCTCCCTTCAACTGATTGTAAGAAAAGCAAAAATTATCTGCAGATTCTGAAGCGTGTTGGTTTTAGGAAAAAGATAGCTATCATTCGTTTAAATTCATTTATAAATACACATTACATACTTAACAATAACCAGCATAATTTTGGAAAAGAAAGATAAAGCATAGGTCAACTATTGCTTTATCATTCTTTCATAAGTTCATGAACAGCATCGGTAATAAACAACATCTCAGGAAATGATTTAATTGTATTGTACACTCAATACTACTGAACGAATTATTTATGTAAGAATAATGATTCTATTCCTCGTAAGCGATCAATGTTAGATACGAGATAAGTCAAAATAAAAATACATATGGCATTAAACTTAAAAGTAAAATGACAAAGCAAAATAATTGCTTTTGGATATAAGAAAACAAACAAATAAATATTGATATCTAACAATAAAATTAACAAAACAGAAGGAAACAAAAACAATTTAAAAGTTATCACTGAGAAATTCTTCTGTGGAGTAATAAACCTTAACTGTTAATGAAAATCTCAATTTACCTTCAAACACTAACAGTGTCGGTCATTTTTAATTATATCTAGTAAATAATTGCAAAATAGTGATCATTGCACTTAGATTCCGATTCATAGAGATCTAACCGATGTTTGAGTATTTGTATGTCAGTATTATTTCAGATATTATCCCTACGATTGTCTTTCTACCTTACAAACTCATCAATATGCTTTTTACATATATAATGCACCTGATTACCTACGTAAGTATACAATTGGAATAGTTAGTAAGTTATTATTATTATTGACAGTATATCCGCAAGAATATCTCAGTCTTAAACCGAAGATGTTTTCTATAAAATTTCATTTACCTGCCATTCGCCACCTCAGCAAAATGCACAATACGTAGCAACACTTTAAAGTTACTAAAGCTTAGAACTGCTCCGATAGGGGCATCAAGTTTTTGCAAATCACAAAGAAAATCTCGACTGGTGGAGTATTGTCAATATCCTACCACAGTAAAGACACAAGAACCTAGTTCAAGGTAAGGCATTCGTTATGGATCTTTAAGAGAGTGAAGGTGTAAACATTGTTGAATTCAAAGACTTTCTAAAGAAGCCAAAGGTGCAAGCTGTGATGTGAGGGGTATTAGGACCCAATAAAGGACAAGGCAAAGACATTGGAACCTCCGATGTAAGTTTCTTTATACTAGAACCTCCGAAATCTTCACAACAACTGACGTTAGAAACAAGGGAATGCCGAAAGGTTTAATTACCTGATCGACATATCTTGTTCACATGAATGTGGAGCTTATATTAGAACTTCAGACTTCAACCTAAAGGGGACGAAAAATGGGAGAATTAGATATAAAAAGCCTTAAGGCTGCGGTATTGTACAAACATTCATTGATGGAATTAGATTTCTTCATCTAGTATTCAGTGTTCGCAGAATAAAATTTTAGCAAGGCATGATTCATTTTCGGAGGTTAAATACGATTAAAATGACAATTATTACATATGACAGCAGGTGACAGGTATATGGCCCACCTCGTGACACGTGCTTAAAATTTTAGTTCATCCTAGCTGCTTGTTGCCTAAATGGCGTATTCGGCAATGACCAACTCGTTTATATTGGAGATTCCAACCTTATTTAGAGTATAATCTTTGATCGGGATTCTACTGCAACTGAAAATTACAATGATAAGTGTTATTTTTATGCAGCTCAGTATCGAGAGAAATGGAAAATTTAAAAACTAAAATTGATATTCAACAATAACCCTACGTACACTTTAATTTTTTTTTTGTTGGAAACTTTATGATAAATTCGAAACGAATTGTTTCTAGTTAAATTGACTAGAGAAAATAAGCTGAAAGCTCGAAGACCAGTACCAGTAATACCCGTTAAGACAAAGGATAGAACAAGGAACAGAGGAGGAACAAACACTATCTAACAAGGAAAGTTTGATATAAAGTTCGACCACGAATTATTTAACTAAACAACTTCGAACGGTTCTGTCATTTTGCAAGACCGACGGCATCCTACAAAGTTAGTTTAGTTAGAATTCCATTCATAAGAACAGAATGATAACCACAGAAACGCAGGTGGTTGAAAATAAAATTGTGAAAATATTTATATACTGCAGAGTTTAAGCATTGCAACTTCATTGATCGACTGAATAATAAATTGAAGAAAACACAAGTTAATTAGCGCCTGCTGAACTAATTGTTTCGAACTAAACTTGAAGTACTGAAAATCTAAACAATAAAACACTCTGCTAACTTTTAACTTAAAAGCGTTACGATGACTGGGTACCACATTAGTAGACAGAATCATTAATATGCCCATTCCTGCTTTTAACGTGTGTCAAACTTTTAAAACAATGCGTTTGCAACTCCAATGTAAAATCAAGAAAGAGAACAAAGCTGGGACAACTGGCAAGACAGAAAAGAGGTTGTAAAGAGTTGTTTTTATAGTGTCTAGTGATATTTATGCTCTTAACGTGTTTCTTTTTCACGTAGTATTCTAAAATAGTTATACTAAACTAGTATAGTTTGCTTATTACGTACGGCCCCTTTAGTACAAAATTAATGTAGAATTTATGCATTACATATATATTACAAAATGACGTAGAATTAAAAAAATACGTATACTAATTAAAATACGTAAGTAAATTCCTTCCTAAAAGCAGGAAATCGAATCCTTAAACGAAAATACCGGCATAATGCTGATGAAAATGTTTTCACAAAAAAAATATATTTTCAACTTCGTAAGGAAGTAATGTTCATAAAGAAACGGCAAAAGAGCGAGAAGGTTTTCACCTTGTTTTTGAAATTGTTACGAGGGTAACATGTTTATTTCAAAACGGACGAAAAGTATCTCCGTTGCAAAGAAATTACAGCAGCATGTGGGAGTACCTACCTACTCATTTACAGAAAGTTCCTTTCGGGATTACCCGCCTACGCTTCAGGAAAATATTTTTCTTACATAAATATGCTTCCGGAATATGATATCTTGCCCTTTACAGCTATTTGTTGCTTTTGCGCTTTTCTCAATTAATTAGACGCATTCCAATATTCGTCAAATAGGTTTATCATTTGATATTAGTACCTTGTTTTATCGAATAAATTCCATTTATGTTGTAATAACAAAAATATATATTTAACCACTGCATCAAAAGACGTGGGTTACGTCAAGAAATAGACAACGTATGTCACAGAAAATTACAATCACTATTGACAATAACAGTTAAAACATAAGTAAATGAATAACAGCGAAAAAACTCATTAATGCTATAACCAATATGCTTTAACGGATTTCTTGAACTGAATAATGTTTTTAATACTGATTTGTCAGAAATTAGAATGATGATGACGATAAGAAATGATTTTCCTAGAGACAGACAGGACTTCCAAGCCTTTTAGATCGACATAAAACTTCTTTTGGATAACTGCTAGTTACCAGCACCAGTGTCGAGGGAAACCCTAAATAAGTTTTATAAAAACTTTCTCCCATAGTTGCCATAAAACTTACCTACTCAAGGAATTACCAGTGTGTTATATATTCAAACTACGACCAACTTTTTTAATGACTCTGAAAAGAAGGATGGACTGTGCAGACGGGATGCAGGGCACTCAGAAAAAGTTATGAACCACTTCAAGGACTGCACCTTAGTCACGATATGTGGCTCAGCTGATAGTGCACTGCTACCACCTTATATGGTTTTCAAGAGTCTTCAGACACATGGGAATATACACAAGGAAAATAAGCCGTTTTGCAATCTATATAAGGTATAATTGCACGGTAAGTTTATAAAATCTGTAAAGCCACTACCTAAAACTGGTACAAAACCTGCTTTCTACTAACACAAAACGTATAGAAGCTATAAAGGATTCGTTTGGAGATAACTTATCGCAACATTTATGCACGTGTTATTATTGTGTACTGAAAATCGATTTCATCTGCTTGGTTCCCAACACCATACATTGTTGTCAGCCACTCGATATATTTTTGCGAATAAACATAATAGTCTGGCGGATTTTAGAATACAAAGTGCGCGTCTCAACAGAACTGCTAAGGACATGACTGCTTCATTGTTGAGGCAGTGCTGATTCTACTATCTTTATAGTTATAGATGCAGGCAAATCCCACAAACAACGTAGAACGCACACACAGACAACAATGTTCAAAGAGCGAAAAACCGAAGATACAAAACCGCTCACAACAAAAAAGGAAGGATAGTCGATGTTGCAGCTATATGTAGTATGTCTATGTAGTATACTATAAATGCACCAGCAGAAAACCAAGAAGCAGATGATGTACTGAACTGCCTATGTTACTTTTAGGAGGGAACTCTTCCATCCCAGCTTCTTCCACAAATACAGAACAATATTTTATCTTCCAGAAATCCTTATTAGTCCAGTATATTTTTTTCGTGCAACAGCATAAATATATGTTCAAGATAGCAGTCGACTCAGAAATTATTGTCGTCGGACTGATAAAGGTTAAACAAAATAAAACAACTCCAAAGTTATTCCTGAAGATGTTTATCCGAGAGAGCCAATTTCTATGCATTATAGGTACTTTGTATGCATGCTAGATAGCGGTAAAGAAGAGGGTTACTGATGAGAGAAGGGAAATGTACCAAACCAAGTAAACAAAAAATGGTTTATAGTTTTGAAAACCCCTTTGATAGTAACCAATTACTAAGAACTAGCTAGGACCATATATGTATATTGCAGAACATCGGAAACTTGTATAATAAGAAAGAAAATGAAAACTCTTTCATTAAGAACATGGATTCCTCAGAAATCCTAGACCTAAATGGTGGTCTGTAGACCTAAAAGCAAAATAGATTGTCCTGCTGTCTACTATTACAATATTTATATTCTGATCATGTTCACTATGTTATATTTTTCTGGAAATCAAAATGTTTCCGTTTTTTTTTTAATTAGCCTTTACAAATGATTGAAATATTCATCATTAAATACATCATCTTCATCTTTCTCAAAATAAAGCATATTTGCAAAAACAAAATATGCAAAATCTATACCACAAAATATGAAACAATTATAACATACACGTACGAAGATAAAATATATATTGCGCAAGCGTATAACAACTGCATATAACTGTACAACGTTCTTTAGTGTTAAGGGGGCGCTAAACCTAGAAAATCGACCGCTTAAGTTAAGCTACACTTTACGATATTTAAAGGATGCCTAACTTACGGTACAAACAAATTTTCAGATTTAAGTCCGGCTTCGTGGTTAAGCCGTGCTTAAACGATGCGGTGCAAATGGCCGTAATACAACCTAATGGGCAAAAGAAATAAAAAATTAAATACTAGAAGAAAAGAGCATATCCTAAATTATATTTACGCTTATCGTAAACATATATCTCATGTATCCGGAATTAAGAGTCACTTGAAACGGAAAAGGAACAGAGGTACTTTTCTCCTTAATGGAGGTAATACAACAGGGAGGAAATATAAAGCTCCGTTTCGACGAGGTGCCATCCGACACGCAGAAAACGTTTTCCGCTTTTAGCTGGAACAACTCTGTTTCGAAACCAATTTCCTCCAAAACGACAGTCCGTTGAGTACTTATGTAGAATTTTCCGTGTAAATTGTTTTATTCTAGATCTGATAAACATTAATAGAAATGTAATAACTGCCTCTTATGAAGAAGTTGATGAATATTGTCAATGGTGCGATTAAAAGTGTAAATGATGAAATTCAACAGGGGGAAAGAATGATTCATCAAACCGCTTCTGAGTGAACTGAATTTTTTTTTAAGTGAGGACAATGCCCTCTACCACTTTTAATTGAGCATTAGGATTTTTAAAATGTTATTGTTGATTCAACACATAAAAATACTGAATAGAATCTTTGATATATTCATTGGTTCAATACTGGTTACTTTTGAGTCCTTTCCTATGATTGTTAACCGAATATGTTTGAAATGAATGTTATTTTAAGTAAAAAAAGATGTGCCTTTGTCATAATAACAAGCAAATCGCGATATAACCTCAAAATAAAAAAAAGTGTACCTACGCGACAATAATATCATCTTTATTGACGTTATTTTGTATGTTTCATAGTTTGAAATAAAGAGCTATTATTATTATTATTATTATTATTATTATTATTATTATCCTTTTAGTTCTATGATTCTCTGAGTATGGGGAATGAATTGTAGTTTACTGAATTTAGTCACAAGTAGGTTAACTAGAATAAAAGCATTATTAAATATATGATGCATTTCCACGAAAGCGCAAAATTAAATTAAATGAACTATGAAAATTAATTACTCTCCCTACAATACCATGTACCACCTAAGAATTTCATATTATTTTTCGCTTTTCAGAAAGCGGTATTATATCTAACAGCCTTTATTTCCTGAGAAGGAGGATGACATTTCGGAGAAATGCAAAATGGATTAGGAATAAAAAAACAAAACTATCGTGAGATAGTTAATACAGGACACCACCACAACATGTTTTCAAAATATATATTGTGTATTGCCCTACCTACAAACATCACCATACTCTATTTTTTTATTCCCCCACGTTGGCGAAATTTAAATTTAATAGGTCTTGACTTATTATGCATCCATTTGTTACTACAATATCGTTTGTCTAAAGTTTTAGTTAGGGTGTTATAATAGCTGGTTGTTAACTCTATGACAAGTTTTGGCAGATCCAATTCTCATGCAAAAATGCCTTGTAACATAAATACGACTTTTTGTTCTTTAATAGCTATAACATTTTAAAGATTTAACGGAGTCAAAATGAAAGTCTACAAAAAGAGGAAAGGATTTCACACGATAATTCGACTCAGAATATTATTCGAATAAGACAATGTGCTGTTTATATACAGATTATACTGATATTTAATTAAAATTGGCTGAAACTGTTATGCTATAAACGACAAAATTTAACATCACGTTTCAATTCGCTATCTTCATTTTTTTTCAACTGATATTAACTTCTTTAGCACAAGAAAAATATCTCAACAAGACCCATGAGCGACCGGCTATGTTGCCAAAAAAAATGTCGTCTCTTACCCAATATAATTAATTTGATTGATAGATAGATAGATATTTGTCGAAAACAATACAAAAAGTATAGTGGATGGACTGTATACATACATATTATGGGGTTTAATATAGATAAATTGTAAAATTAGATTAAACAGAATTAAGATTAACATAAAAAGGCAAAAACATTATTGTACTCCTGGGATAACCAAGCGAGTATACGCAATTTTCTAGCAAAAGATATCGCAAAGCAGATTTAAATCTTTTTAAGGTTTGTACTTCCTTGATAGCATCGGACAACAAGTTAAAAAGGCGAAGTCCTACCGAAATCAGAGATCTCTTAATGATTTCGAATCGATTTAGGGTCAATCCGAAATTTGCTCTACCTCTCATGTTGTATGAATGAACATCCGAATTTATCCGAAATTTATTGCTATTATTATAAGCATACACTAGAGTTTCTGGAATATATACACTAGGTAGAGGCTAATATACCAAATTTCTTAAACAATTACTGTGCATTTATAAAAAAAAAACTACAAAAATATTGTGACAAAGATGTGTCAATTCGCAAATCATTATTTTTTAATAACTACTCATCTTTTATATTAAAGGAAAACATGTTTTACCCATAGCAAGTTGCTTTTGCAGTAGAGTTTATTAATCTCAGTCCCATTTGGTCAAAAAATAGTTACTATTATTGTAACAAATGGGAGGAAAACGGAATGCTATTACGATAGTAAAAGCATTCGAAGTTTCCGCTTTTAGTTGGCTTCAATGTGTCACAACTGTATCTATTAAAATTCAAAATTATAAATACATATATTAATATTCTATTAATTATTTTAATTTAATTGTTTCTCCTCAAATAAGTAATATTCATGTATTGATTATGAGAAGAAAGAAGCAATAAAACGTCTAATACCTAAATGCTTCAGTAAAAAAAACACGTTTAAATTTACGTATAGTTTAGTAAATAAGTAAAAAAAAAATATAGCAGAAGCAAGAATAAAAACAGCGAGAAGAGAAGGTAACAACAGCAATTTTTTTAATAAATAACATTTTTTTAATTAATTTATGAAGGTATTATTTGAAAGTATGAATTGATTCATATTTAGAGGTCTTTTAATGAAAACCGAAAGGAATTCAATACCACTATAATAGCATATAAAATAAATTTAATATGTATAACATATACAGGTGGGCCACCACATTCGCGTCAGTTTATATACGAAAAGTGGTGACATATTTTCAATTTTTTTTTATTGTTAAGGGTTATACAGATTCGGAAGGACCACATTTCAAAATTATTTTGAAGTATACAGGGTAACTCAAAGAAAAGTTACACACCAAAGTTGTGAAAAATTGAATATAACACTGTGTATATTATGACATATTTTGATAGTAAAGACTAAATGAGGGCAAGTTGGTGTTAGGTTTCTTATACCTAACTCAACTTATTTACGATATAGTTAACTATTCTTCAAAATGTAGACCAAAATTTAAGAGGCATGCCCGTTATGCATATTTAAGCTAGATATTTTAAACTGTTTTTATTTTTTAAGTAAAAAATTAGAGCTGATAATGAAATAAAAGTAATGCAAAAAAATTATACAGGGTGAACAAAAGCATACCTTTAATTTTCGCTATCTTTAAAAGGAAGTAACTTTCTTATTTCAAATAACACACATACATTGTTCACTATCTTATTTAGATTATAATTTTAACGGTCTTTAAGATTGTATAGTTTCTTAATAATTTAGAATTTTCTTTTTCAAATATTAATTCCTAGCCATTTTTTTTAAGTAGGCTTGGACAAAACAGCTGTTATTATTCAACATAGACGATATTTATCAGCTCTTCAACTGGCTTTTCCTACATACTAATTAAAAGTCATAATTAAGTAAACTTCAGAAATGTACTTTATTAAAACGGATAACCTGATATGTTGTCGAAACCTACTTTTGAAAAAAATGGATAGGAATTAATATTTGAAACAGAAAATTTTAAATTACTAAGAAACTATAACAGGTAGGTATAGGAAGCACTAACACAATCTTAAAGACCGTTAAAGTTAGAATCTAGATAAGGTAATAAACACAAGATGTTCCGTTTAAAATAAGAAACTTACTCGCCTTTAAAGATAGCGAAAATTAAAGGTATGCTTTTGTTCACCCTGTATAATTTTTTTGCATTACTTTTATTTTATTATCAAATCTAATGCTTTAGTTAAAAAATAAAAACAGTTTAAAATATCTAGCTTAAACATATATGACGGGCATGCCTCTTAAATTTTGGTTTACATTTTGAAGAATAGTTAATTATCACGTAAACGAGTTGAGTTAGGTATAAGAAACCTAGCCTTTATTTAGTCTATACTATCAAAATACGTCATAATATACAGGCTGTTTCATTTAATTTTTCATAACTTTGGTGTGTAACTTTTCTATGAGCCACCTGTATACTTAAAAATAATTTTGAAATGTGGTCCTTCTGAATCTGTATAACCCTTAACAAACAAAAAAATGAAAATATGTAACCACTTCTCGTATATAAACCGACGCGAAGTAGCCCACCTTTACTATAAAATATATACAACAGAGATAAAACACAGGATAGAAACCGCCCATCGGATTTTCAGCGGAATATACCTCCAAAAATATGTTACCATGCCATTGAATTTACGAGGTCATAAATCAATATGAAAATAATTTTCCTTTGAGGGAATGAATGTAGATTCTTAGAATTCATCCCGGTTACAGATAAGAAAGATCAGCTCGTATTAAAACATGCATAAAAAAGCCACCCCACGCCATCATATCCCTTTTTCCTTCCCATTCTATATATTTTCTATGCAAAGATGATGCTAAGACGACTTCACAGAGAAATGTATATGATGAATTTTCACTGGAAACTCTAAGGCTGCCGAAATATACTCGTTTACCAGAAGAAATCCTTTGAAAAGATATTAAATATATTGTGGGAAAGCACGTAAAAGCACACTGAGTTCAAACACACAGAAATCTCGCCGCTAATTCTCGCAAAATTTTAATGCCATAACATTCTTTGCTTCCGACATTCAAGAACAAGCCCAACATTGGCGTGAAAAGTCTTCTACGGACGATGAAAGCTCGATGTATGCATTATGTGTTACATATTGATGTACCAACGATGAATGAAGGCGGTGCAATAGGCACATATCCAAACGTTGTAAAGCGCAACCGTCTTTTACCTGCAAATAGCGTAACTGGAGAGCGGCTGGAGAATCTCCGATGACCTCGGAAGCTTCTCTGAGTGCCCTGGAGGCTTTCTGTTCTCCCTCGGCGGCGATTACCTTCGCGCGAGCTTCCCTCGCAGCCTCCGCTTCCGCTGCCATGGCCCTCTGGAGTTGAACAGGTAAACGAACATCTTTTCTGAAATAAACATAAACAGATGGTGTAAGGTATATTCAGTATTTAAAATATGCAAATATCTTAAACCAAAAGGTACAATATCAAGGCATTTTAATTGGTTTCTTATCGTAGAAAAGAAGGACTGAGTATATTATAAAGGAGAGAAGAAATATCAAAAATAATAATGTATAATAATAATAATAATAATAATAATAATTAGAGTGGTCAGACGTATCTGCTTATTCGGCCTCACTCGCCTCGCGCTGTGCAGAACGTTTAGTCATAGTACATCTTCAAGGCAGTAAAATCAGTCCCTCCGATTCGTGTGTCTAGTATCAGTGTTAGTAGAGTCTTGACGCGAGACAACTACAATTCTCCGTTAACGTTTTACGCATTGTAAATGCAATACAATGTCGACCGTAGAAAATCCCAGAAAACGACCATTGTATGGTCTTCTCCTCTGGAAATACTGCAGCCTGGTTTTTTTCCTGTATGCAACTTTCACACGCTATACATATTTTCATTAAATTAAACTTAAATTAAAGTAATAAACAAACAGCAACAAAGTTCAAATTTAGACCAAGAACTTTAATAAATCCTAAAAGTTACGAATAATTATCACTAACTCCCCGACAAACATTTACTTTCAGTTTTGTGACAGTTCCAAAATATTTAAATCTATTCCCTACGAACTCGGATAGGCCTGCCCGGAATCTTCTTAAACTGAAAGTTTAAATTGCTGTGATAAATTATGTACATAAAATCAAGTGAGTATGTATAAGAACAAATCTTGATTTCATAATATTAAACAAAATCTCAGAAAAGACCGCAAGAATTTAAAAAAAGAACTACGATTTCTCTTCCAACCGCTTGAAAGATACATAAGAATACACTCATATAAGATATTTCTCCATGGACTATGAATCTGGCTAGTGGGGACAGCAGCGAAGCTGTATTTGACCCCAAGCGCAATAAAATGTCTAGACCGTCCCAAAGGTATAATTAAAAATTCCTTCTGTATTGCAATCTTTTAAAAGTACAGAAATTTCTTGCGCTGGAACTGAAAACGAGAAATACGCTAGTTTTACAAGAAAAATAAGAATCAGCGGAAGTCACGCAAAATAAGTTTTATTACTTTTTTTATTAGTAAAGCTTTTTTAAAACTAATTAATTTGTTATTCTGTAAACAGGTAAATAATCGTATTTCCATCACTGGCGAGCAATATTTTTCGTGTCTTGATAAGAGCAGCTGCAAATTATTGAGTGGTTATCACAGGACCAATTTTTACAGTAAACGTTACATTAGAACATCCCAAATAAGCTTTATGTGCTATTATTTACATATATATTATCAACGTTTCTTTTTTGATACTTTTTTAGTAAGCTCTCATCTTAACTATAATTTTGTGGCTTATTTTGCTCGAAGTGATTGTCTTTTTCTTAGTTCAACTCTTCCATTGTTGTACCGTCCGTATGCCAAGCATTGTGAATGTTTTCCACTTGAATAGATAAATATTCAAATGCGAACAAATAGTGTTCTTTACATTTCTAATTATTCAAGCTCTCTACGAGGTAATATTAATCGGTGAAAAAGTTTTATAAAGTGTATGAGGTTTACAAAAGAAATATTACTGAATTTATATGGATGGTTATTATAGTGTGAAAAGTGAAATGCAATAAAAATAAATTAGGTAAGAGTTCCGTAAGAGAACCACTGATTTGGCGATTTCTATGCATACTAACAGAAATAGCATGTGTTCCTGAGTGCAAAATGGCTATTCATTTTTTGAGCAAATGACACCAAAGTACTAAAAACAATGTTCGAAAAGTGCTATTTCGAGGTTATGTGCAAGGCGTTTTTGACGGACAGCTGCTGTTGGGCAGGTTCTCATAACCCCAGTTATGCATACGCATGCTAATCTTTGCACTTTCGAGATGTTAATTCTTGCGGTGGGAAGATTAGTTCTTTTGTTCCAAGCTACTTATGCAGAAGTGATGATCGGTCTCACTATCGCTGTATGCATCCAAAACACTATTTTTGGGTTGCATCCCCAACTTTTCCTTGCAAAGTTTCTGCACGCCATCAGGGGTTTTTTACCCTTGTTGGTTCCTTCAAATTCGGGTTGTTAAAGAGAAGTTTGTCGTCTAGGATAAGGCCTGTTTAATTTTCCTTCTCCAATCTATGTTTTGCCCGTCCATTTCTATGGATTTCCTTTTTCTAGTGAACACTACTCAGGTAGTCTTACATTAGTGGGGTTAACATTGAGTCCTAATTATTGACACCATCTTCTCGTAAAGTTCAATCTATATGAACTACGTCACAGAGGGTATTCTCAAATTTGCCTCTTGTGTATATGACAATATTATGGGCATACCCTTAATAAGGTATGCCTAGATCAGTCAGCTCGCGGAAGAATTTGTCTACTATTAAGCTCCACATAAGGCTTCCACCAACCTGGTAGACAGCCGCTACGACATCCATCTGGAGGTCACGCGTTCTACCCCCTGTTAATTAATGCTTTTCTGGCAGACTCGTGTGGAGTGTTGTCAAAAGTGCCATATGTGTCTAGAAAGGCGCACATTACGGTTTCTTCATTCGTCAGTGCATCTTGGATTTGATCCACCAGCTCCACTAATGCAGTATCAATATATTTGTTATACTATATTATATTTTCGCCGCTTTTGTGGACCTAGGCTAAACTAAGCGTTCTAGTCTTGAAATATTTGTAGGATTGAATTCCACAATTTGGCAAAAATCTGCGCAAATAATTAAGTTATACTTAACTTACATACAAAAGTCAGTTCTAGAAGCGACTACCTAAAAACAGTTTTAGAACCAAATAACATAAAAAAATCTGGTTTCGTACAACACTCAATTTCGGGAATACTCGATTTTGAGTAACACCCGATTTCGGGTAAAGCTCGATTTGGAATAATACCCAATTGATTTCCGGTAAAGCTTGATACGCGGGTAACCCGGAACTGGGTAGTGCACTAGACGGGTACACGATTCCTGAAAAAGCTTGGTTTTGGCAGCTCTACTTTGTATAGAGCTTTTACTCTTTTAATCATATAGTGGTGCCTATAATAGACTATGTTGACATTTTTTCGGTTCAAGCTGCAATCCAAAAACATCTAGCAAATTCGCATTTCCGAGTGGATCTTTAATCATATCGAATATAAGGGCCTTAAATCTTGTTCAAGAAGCCTTCCTTATCTATTTTTTTTTTGCATTCGACTATATATGGATCATATACATCCGTTTTTATTTTGTTATGTTCTTAAAGCAAACTAAAAGAAAATCCGAGTGAATGTTCAATCATATCGAATGTAAGATCCTTGAATCTTGTTCAAGAAGCCTATAATTTCTTATCTACCTTTTTGCATTCGACAATATATGGATCATATATATCCTTTTTTTTTATTTTGTTATGTTCTTAAAGCAAACTAAAACAAAACCCGAGTGGATTTTCAATCATATCGAATGTAAGATCCTTGAATCTTGTTCAAGAAGCCTATAATTTCTTAACAAAAATACTCCAAACTGTGGTACTGGTAATGCTGTAAACTTCTCCTAAACCCCTCACCACAAACTGCACTAAACTGGACGTATGTTTGAATAGCAAAGCTATCATCATCAGCAGAAACACTGAACTGTTCAGTGTTTCTGCTGATGATGATAGCTTTGCTATCGAAACGTACGTCCAGTTGAGTGCAGTTTGTGGTGAGGGGTTTAGGAGAAGTTTACAACTATAATTTCTTATCTACCTTTTTGCATTCGACTATATATGGATCATATATATCCTTTTTTTATTTTGTTATGTTCTTAAAGCAAACTAAATGAAATATGAGAAAATGTTAAAAAATACTGTTGCCCTATTCAAATAATGTCATAAAGTGCTTAGCAAGACTAAAAAGAAAAATGGCTCCTTATTATTAATGCAAAAAGAAAATTTCTCCTGTGGCTTGGTAGAGGGCTTTTAAAGTATTTAACTTAGACCGCGATGATAACTCACATTTCAACCCGCTCGACGTTTATACCCCAGGAGTCCGTCGCTTCGTCCAATAACGACTTCATGTGCTGCGAAATACTTTCACGTTCGCTAAGGATTTCGTGCAACGGCCGCTGGCCCATGATGTTCCTGAGAGTCGTCTGCGCCAATAATCGAGTGGAATGGTGAGCATTCTCAACGTTCGCAATAGAGACGGTGGCATTCGAAACGCGGTAATACACCACCGCATCTACGGATACGGTGACACTGTCCTTTGTCAACACCTGAAATAGAAATATTTAGAAGGAAATACACTTTAAACACGTCTTGTTTATAAGAATGACATGCATGACGTAATACTACTGAAAGTTCTTTTATACAGAACCACACATACTAAAAAATATTTTGTTAAAGTTAAAACAAAATTTGTTATGTCATAAGGAAATATTAATTTAACAACCCAAAGTGATTAGCTGAAATTTTTCTAACATTTTTTTCGTCGCAGCTCCACTGATAATTGGTTACATTTTCCTAATAAATAATTTCTTTTTTTACTCTCAAAACAACAAGTTCAATCAACTTGTGCTTGGTCTACTTCCGTTCCTAAGCATTTGAACACAGAACAACTTGGTTTTTGATGAAAAAATTGGTAAGTTTACGTTGTAAAATTGCCCCGTATGTCAATGCTATCATCTTTATTTTGAGTAGCCATAAGAGATTCCATCATACATTATGCAAGTTAATCTTGAAGTATTTTCGAAAAAAATTTAAATGTTTGAAGCATAAATGCTCTTTATTATGTTTTAA
>RXPK01004629.1:0-27504 GCA_004143645.1 Protaetia brevitarsis | reverse complement strand
AGTTTCCAGTTGAGAAAATCTATTTACTCAAACGTAAAATAATTATTTTTGTGGTGAAAATATTATATGTTCATAATGATTTTAATATATTGATTACATTTGAACTAAAAAATTGTTTCGTTTAACAAATTCACGGGTTTGGAAAACTGAACAAATTTTGTTCTCTATATAAATACATCATCTTCTTGCTTATATATAGGAAGTTATGTTATATTCAATGTGATGCATTTATATTCAAATTGAGTAATTATTTTTTTGTGTGTGGCGGTTAATTTTAAGTTATTTTTAACTAAAGTTAAATTAAATGAAATTTTAATTTCATTCGGTATTGGTTAGAGCCGTACTGAAGACTTAGGAGAGCCGCAGTTTGGTATACAAGAATGTGTCAACAAAATCCTAATTACTAACAATTATGTACTCTAACTAGTTCCCACTATTAACTGTCAAAATCGAGACCAAACCTAAGCTTAACAGAGACATTATCTATTTTCTGATTTAGTAGGCTTGATATTTTTCAACATTAACAAAGAATAATGAAACAAATCTAAACTTCCTTTATAGTACTGTTGTACAGCATCTCGACATATAATAATTAACTGTTATACCATAATCATTTACATATGAAACATCTACATTACTATACAGTTATGTCTTCATATCGATGTTTAAGCATTTAAAGATAGTCGTGTTACATAAACGTTCCCATTAATTTCCTGACGTACGTATATTCATTATTCAGTGCCTAATATCAATAATCATATAACAACTACAATCAGTTTTATCTCATTGTTAATATCAACATTGCATAACCGACTGCTTTGTCTAGTCTAGTATTTAATTTTTAATTATATAGGCGCCCAAACTCCAAACTAAGAGATCACAAACATCGAATAGCATAGATATGTAATATCTACATAGGTACGTATATGTATAACCATGAGATTGGTGTAGACAGATATGTAAATAGCTAGAACCCAAATATATCATCCCATACGTCATGTTCCGGCAAAGTCATTGATAAATTTTCGGACAGTGCGCATTCTTAATGCTATCGTCCGTGTGTGGGTACATTAAATCTCTTTCTCTTTGATTGATTTTGATTGCATGAGATTACTTGAGGTATTTACATTACTGCCAAACGTATTCGGGTTTGCAAATACAACATTTATGTATGTGACATGCTTGCATGAATATTAATGGGAATAGGATGTTCCCGCCGATGTTATTAACTCTTAGATTTTTTTTTTAATAACATGCAATGAATGTATTACAGGGTGACAAAGGACGAATGGCGATATGCATAAATGATTAGCGGATTTTCCCATATCGAAATGCCGGATATGGTCTTATTCAATTTTATAGCATTTTTTTATAGGTTTTCTTGGAGAAATTACCAAATGAGGAAGGTAGTACATTTATTTTTGTTAATGTGAAGAAAATCTTGTATTACGTCATCATTATACAGGAGGTAGTTATACATACTCGATGTCTCGGTATATTTGCAATCGAAAAGCCGAATGCGTAATCTAACCGTTATTTAGCTTAGTTAATCATAACATTCTTTTGCACATATTAACACATAAAAGAAAAAAAAATGTTTTTATTATTGAAATCGTCCAATAAAGTTTTTAAGGTTAAACATAGATGATGTGTGGTATGTACACTTCTCACAGGAAAAATCGGGACCCCACCAATTGTGAATTTTAAAATTTCTTGGGTGTAAATGCAGCTTTCAGACGATATATGCACTTACCAAAGCCATAAATCACTTTTTTGTGTGTATTATTGCGATCAAAGGTAAAGACTAAAAATTTAAACAGAAATATAAATATATATATATTTATATTTCTGTAATATAAATATATATATATTTATATTTCTTTCTAAATAGAAAAAGGTTTATACATTAAATAAACACATTGGAATTTTGGTGGCGGTGTTTCCTTAGAAATACCGAATACGGAAATATTAATGCAAAAAAAAAATACATAACAAATAAAAGGCCTCTTGAGTAGACGGCACCATTTAGAAATACACATATGTATATGTATTTAACTTGTTTGATGTTATGTAGAGATACTTCTTTTTTTAAGAAAACATATGGCCATAGGATTTCAAAATTATATTACCTATTACTACGATATTAGTTACTTAGTTTGATTTATGCTAGCGACTATTGCTTTAGCAATAGACAATATGTCAATCAGCCTCCTGAGTTTTAGAACAATGTGATTTTTACATTGATTAATTACACTCTTATTGATGTATTCATTATTGTTGTTGTTTAGTATTCTTAAATATTGTATTACTACAAAATATTGTTTTATGTTTTAAAAAATTACCAAAAACAGTTTAAGATTATTTGCAACATTTTTACAGCAATTAATTTCGCAAAGAAATTATTTTATTAACCCTCCGTTTATTGTACTTTCAAGAAATATATCTTAACTATCGCCTGTGTAATCCAATGTCGTTCTATTTTATTGAAATGTAGCTAACACTTTTGGTCTGTAACACAGCTTCAGGCAGTAGCAACGAAAAAGTATTAAATGTATCAAATTCTGAGATTGACGAACAATATGCTTTCTTACAATGTTTGTTATGTATTATAAATCCAATAATATTTTAAATAATTGTTAATAAACCTGTGCTACATAAAGACCGTTTGTAAAGAGACCCAGTGTTGGCCATATCTCAAGAAAATATATTTCCTGAAAATACAATAAACGGAGGGTTCATAAAATAAATAATTTCTTTGCGAACTTAATTGCTTTATTTAAGAATTTTATAAATAATCTTAAACCTGGTTTTGTTAATTTTTTATTGATAGAAGTAAACTTTATAGTAATACAGTATTTAAGAATATTAAACAATAGTAATTAATACATCAATAATAGTGTAGTCAATAAATCTGTGAAAATCACATTATCTATTGCAAAAGTAATACTCGCGAGCATAAATCGAAGTAAGTAACTAGTATCAAAGCAGCACTAACAAGTAACATAATATTAAATAATAAAATCATTATAAATAGCGTAAACTATTCTGTCCCACACCAGCTTGCTTAAGACTAGAAAATATTAAAGAAATTCTTTTCACGTCAGTAACTACACCCAAGGGCATATTATATCAACAATTAAGTATAAAAGTCATGTTTGGAAATCTGACAATGAATCCCGTACGTGCTTCTTAAGCATGTTTATTTTTGCAAGAGGTTGGTGTTGGTGGTTTTAAGTAAGGACTTATTCAAAATAACATATGTGTACATAAGGTTACATTTCAACGCATCAGTTACTTTGCGAGATTTATTTTCTTTGTATAAATTAAATATAACAGTAAGAGAGAACACGTATTTTTATCTATAATATGGAATCAAGTTACGCGATCAAACAATCACCAAACATTATTAACAACAAGGCAATATTTTTCTTTATGCATAGAAGTTTGCACTTTATTAAGTCATATTTCTTAAAATTAATTCCTGCAGATTTGCACAAAATTAATATTATAAAGGCAAGAATCCTCAAAAAGGATATTTGATTAATTACACAGTTATATTGTCAAATAAAACGAAAATGCACCCTTATAGAACTTTAGAATTGTTATAAAGAGAATGTTATACTGCTAGTTAATTTTTGATAGAATAGATTAGGTCCAATTTGTATATAGAATTTAGTGATAGTAAATTAAAATTCATAAATGAATTGTGTTTACAATTTTCTTAAGAAATGCATATAGTCAAATAATGAAGATCTATTAAGAAATAATACTTTTATATTTTATTGAAGAAGTAATTATCCTACGGGTATATATCCTTTTTCATTTTCTGATCCTGCTGAGTAGTTAATAAATTTCATCACATTAATATTCAAGCAGTTAAAAGCGCTTTAAATCTAAAATAAATTTAAACCAGAAAATATATTTTGAGTGCTACAATACTAAACCAAATAATGAAGAATTTAAGTGCATTGAATCTCATTTGAACACTGAGAAAAAAAAAACATTTCTTCCTCTTAAAAAAAATATAGTTTTGACTTGAAAATAATCGACTTCAGTCGCAAAGTAAAATTTCTCTCTTTGGAATGGTAAAGTATATTTGGTCGAATGATTCTACAATTTGTATACAAATAAATATTTAATTGATTTTAAGAAATGAAATTATTTGAAATTAATATAAAACATATCTTTAGTTTAATAATTTGTTTATTTGACCAAAATAAACTATTTTATTAAGCATATTATATAAAGACTCCAGCTGGTCCAATTAAATCCAAAGAGATTTGTGGGTTAACAGTTAGCAATTAATTTTTTAAACTTACCAATACCAAAAAAAAAAAAATTGAACACATTCATGGACCTTACCTGTAAAGGAAAAAAAAATGTATTAGTTTGTTAGTCCAAATTTTTTATGCAATATAATGATAGTTCAACATATTTTTTGGAATATTGCTTAGGAAGGCACTTCTCAAGACAGTGTCAAATTCAAAATTTAATAAAAATTTTGGTAGCGATCTAGAGTAAATTTAGACACGTAAAGGGGTTTTTCTATCAACGGAAATATATTTTAAAGGGGTAAAACACCCCTTTAAGTATCGATTAATTTTAAATTTTTCTATGTAATTCGTGAACCATGAAAAATTATGTTTAAATACAAAATTTACTTCATATAAAAAGTTACTTTATAAAAAGATACTGTGAAAAAATCATGGTGTTGTGCATCGACATATATGCAATCCTTATATGGGAATGTTTGTCCTAATAAGAAGAAAGATTTAAGATTTTGCATTGTACTTAAGAGCAAATTTTATTATGGGCGTATTTGTAACAATATGGAAAAATGTGTTGAATAAAGATTGCTCATTGTTTAGATCTGCTTAAATATGTTTGCATCTTTACAGAATTCCTTTAAGTTCTTTCTATTCCCTTCTCTTATGTAATGAATCATTTATTTAATATAAAAAAAATAATTCTTTTATTTCAATTTTGTGGTAAACACAATTACAGTGATTTCTATTTTTTTTTTCAATAACTCCTCTATATAAAATCATTAAGAGCTATTATATACAAAAACACAACACATTATGGCGCACTTAGGAAGTTCAACGACTCTTAAAGTTTATTTTTTTTTTAAATAAAAACTTGTTATTCAACTATCTCAAATTTACGTTAGGCTTTAGAAAGGCTTAATTCAAAAATCGAACCCTAATAAAATAAGAACTTGATAGAAATATATCTACCATGCTATTATCAAAATTAATGCTTGCCCCTTATTTAAAATTGATTTGGAATTTATTTCGGTCATTTAAGGTACAGGGAAACGCATTTAGATCTATTTTTAATGGAAACTTTATCAAAAGCTTTTAATTCGAATACCAGTTCCCACATCTCTTCAAAGTAGGTTCATATGATCACCTATCTCCATCATTCTAAACTTCGTTCTCACTTGCTATGTATTAAAATCATATACATGCAATAGTAAGGTATCGTATATATATAGAATACCGTTAAATTAATAATACTTAACTATTGTTATAAGCTAGAAGTAAACTATTCCTTTATCAATGCATCACAGTGTAGGTGCACTATAATTGATATATTCACGAATGATGCGTTCGTAATTTCATTTGCATTATCGACACGATTGCCCTTTATGGATGCTAGCGGTTGAACTTTCTAATAATGATTTTTCATTATTAAACCCTATTAAACACAGTCGACTTTCACTGTCAAGGCGTCTATGTATGTGTTTCTCAGGTCAAATATGCGTGTTTTATATGCTCCTAAGTGTTTTACAAGACAGCAGAGGTGCGAGAGAAATATGTTTATACGAGAATTACATGTGGAATAGTGAGAAATTTGGTATTTGGAGCAATGTAATGGATTTTAGGTCCCGTTAAAGAAACAGAAACGATGTTTATTAATCTTTTTGTGGCAAGAAGGTAATATAATCACGTTAGAAATGTTATACCCAGAAGGAAAAATTTGTTCAACTTGATTTCTTGGCATCTTGGGAATTGATATATTTAAAGCAAACTATGGTAAGAATATGAACTTTTTATCTTTGTTTTTTTTTTTTCTTGTGAAGAAACCTATTTATGACAGCTGACTAGAACAGAAATAAATAATAAAAAGAAGGGAAACGTCCTCACATTCACTAAAAGCTTTTTAAATATATTTAAGACAACAGGTTTCAGCTAACAAATGCCATCTTCAGGTCTTAAAACGTCATGGTACGAAATCTAAAAATTAAAAAGTGCGACAATGGACATTCAAAAACACACATGGCAGAACAAAGAGACAAACAAACACAAAATAACAGATACAATTAAAATTTAACGTGAGTCAATAAAATCTGTCTGAACTGCTATCTAAAATTTTCTTAATTGAAATTGATTTTGTTTACACACTTTTGTATTCGTTTTTCTTGTTCCTGTTAAAATTTGCATTACTTTCATTGAATATATTTGTCGTTAACATAAGAATGCTAAAACTTAATACTATACTTCTAAAGCAGGGATCTATTAAAATTCGTAAAAATACACACTAAAAAAAAAAATTCCTGTACGATTTTGAAACCGTACAGGTATTTTAAACTTAGAAGTAATATTCTCTAACTATAACTAATTTTTTGAAGGTTTTTTTTCTTTTTCCATGTAACCTAAATATTGATAGCATAATTTGGAAATGTGGGTAACTTTTCTAAGATTTTTTCATTTAGTCTGTACTACTCACAAGTAAAATTCCTAAAGTAGTGATAATTTCCATAGAAGTTTTACTTGCTTTAAAAGTAACATTACAAAGCAAATGCATAATAAAAGACAAACAAAATATGAAAATTTCTAATGTTTACCCAAAACCAATACACTTTAATTACTCGTTGCCTCTCCGACATTGTCCGGTTAATTCGCAAAAATCAAGAACCACCGTGTGCAATCGGGCAACTGTTGTGATAACAGTACCTAAGAAATATTTATCTGACCACTAATAGATAAATATTTAATAACTTTGTCTGCCGTGTAGAGCACTTATACTGAGCATGAGAAGTTAGTTACTCTAGTGAAATAGAAGAAGCGCCATCTTCACGGTAATATCTGTACTTGTAGAATATGTTTAACGTATTTGCTACTATAGGCCAGAAAACTTTGCTAATTATATGTTTAGAACATCATGGCATGATGATTCACAGTTTTGTAATACAATTTTGACGTAAATCTACAACTACTTTATACCATATATCAAAAAAGTATTTTTTTGTTATTAAGATGTAATTTATTTGAGCAAAAGATATTATTTTTAACTGTAACTTTGCAAATTGTAAGAAATGTTAAGTTTTCCTGAGAAATGTTCATATTTTTATTATTATTTATAGTAATATTACAATGTTTTAACTAAGAAAGAGACATTTTTCCATTAATATTCACGTAAAACATTTTGTACATTTACTCCCATTGATTGCGGAAAATTATTCAAAAAAGTGATTTTTACCAAGAAAAAGTACCTGATTTTTTTGTGTGTGGGTAAGTTTTTAACAGATAATGCTGAATTAATTCCAATGTGCATGCAAGTTGTTTATCAGTGCGGTAAATTATCAAAGAAGTGATTTTTACTAAAAAAAAAAAATATCTAATTTTTTAGTATGTATATTTCATTTAAAATAAAAAAGCTAACAACACCTTTAGATAAACCAGAAGTCTGATTCTGATATAAATACACTCATCGAATCCCAGATTTGCATTTATTTAAATGTGAAAAGTCTTATTAATATCAAAGTAGCCATATTAAATAAAGGTATTCCAATGGATCCATATAATATCGTTATGATACAAATCCACATCGAGGCAAAATATTTAAAGCTGCACATTATCACCCTGTATCGCTATATGAGAATTTCTAACAAAATATGTAACAATTATAATATAGCTATCTTTTATTAAAATAATTTTATTAAGGTAGTTATTCTCGTTTTGCTTATAAATCCTTTATTCACTTATTTCTGTTTAATTTTTTTTCCGCCCTTGTACTTCTTTTTTAACTATTTATACAATATTTATTCTTCCATCTTTATTGTTAGTTTGATCATGCAATAGAATATATTATCTACGTTGAATTGACGGTTAGTATAATGCTGCAGACGTTCTTGTAAAAAGAAAATAAAAGTCTTAGAAATAAATCACATTTTTTGCAGAGATAACATGTCGTTTCTGGCAGACTTGTAGATGATAAGTGCATTTATATAATTCAATTGATAAATCTAATTAATATGCCCGTGCAGCGACCTTGACGTGGATGTGCCAATTCTGATTAATATAATGAAGATAAGCAGGCTCTAAAGTGTCGTGGAAATGAAACTAAAAGAAAGCAGAAGCAGTAGAATAAGAACTATTAAATTTCTAGTTTTAACCTCACGCTAGGTTTAGACTTCTAGAAGTATTAGTATTATAACACCATATCCTTCACTTTTTCTCGGCAATACATGTCGAAGAAGCGGATGTTCCCAAAATATTTTTTGCTATCACGCCATAATATCAGTACACTTTTATTTTTATTATACTTAAATTAGCGCTCTTCATTCAAAACAGCGATAATTTTTACGGTATAAAAGGGGCATCTGGATTCGAATAAATCAGTGTAGAGTTGACTCTTCGGTACAAACAGCATCTGCAACCATGAACAAGGTAAATATATTTTCTGGCTTTCCTAAATTGTGTGACTCTTTATTTTGTCTTGTATCTAGTTGGCCTGTCTTTTCGCTTTGGTCTGCTGCCTGTCCTTCGCGGCATGTCTAGTGGAGGAATCCTTCCCACACGTTGGAGGGGTCCAGTATCCTCCCTACTATTCATCCCCATTGAAATCGATCTTCGGCTTGTTCGGTCACGGTTATGGATACCCATCCTACGGCATGATGCACAAATATGGTAGTCAGATTCCGTACGAAGGACAGTACCCCTATTTCTACCCGTATTCGTCGGAATATCAACACCTAGGATATGGAAAGCAGCTGCCTTACAGTTACGAACAATATCCTTATTACCAATATCCCTACTATCAATATCCCTATTACCAGTACCAACAGCAAAGCATCTATAAGCCAGGATACAACATGCTATCCAGCTTCAGCTACCCTTACTCTTCTTACTCTTCTCTCTCTTACCCATACTACCATGGTTATCCTTACAACGTGCCATCGTCCTTTCCCGGCTCTTTCCCAACGTCCTATCCGAGTGTCAGCCCAATTCAAGTATAAAGTAGATGACGACTGTTAAATTGCTATGTAAGTTTTGTTAATCATGATAAATTAAGCATATCTTGAAATTTCGTCTATTTATTTATATGTTAACATACGTAGATCCTTTTTCTTCTACATTATAATGTGGTGTAATGTATGCACGAATGGAAGCGACCTACAAGATCTATTGTGTCTCCTGTTATTGCTGTTTTACAGCTACCCTTCCAATCCTATTCCTTTCAGAAAGTGTAGGATATCAGAAGGCCTTAAGTTAGGTAAGTCTCCCTCTTTGATTTCACGTGCTCCCAGGTGCAACGCCCTCGAGTTGCACAGTATTATGCAATTTGAGAGGAGATGAATGGGTGTTTCATCCTGTTTCCCACAAAATCAACATTCAAATTCTAAACCAAGCTTACTCAGATATCCTTACAGCTTGCAATGGCCTGAAAGTGTTCCTATTAATACGCGAATATTGTTCTTACTCATGTTGATGCATTCTGTAAACCTCTTCTTGGTTGAATTTTGGCTTGCCTCATTCCTTGGGAATTCTCCCAATAACTGGATCTTCTCCAACCTATTTCATTTTTAAATTTCTTCAAAATTGTGCTGCTACTTACCCCGCAAAAGGGTTAAAGTCCTGCAAATGATATTCCACCCTCCCCTTTACACTTTGTGATCCGGAAGCCCCAAGAAGGTTACTTTATTCCCTTTGCCTAACTCATTTAATTTCCCCAGGCATTCCCAGATCATCTTGGAAGTGATTTCGTGTGAGCTCAGTGCCTTGATGACTGCTTGACCATCAAACATAGTAATAATCTCCTGCTTTCGATAATTCCTGTCAATATTGAACTTGACGCATTTTTCAATAGCGTGTATTTTCGCCTGGAGTATTTCTCCAAGCTTTCGAAGTACGTGGTTCTAAGACCATATATTCCTATTCCAGTTCCCTGATGGCATTTGTATTCAATTTCGAGATGGCGTTTTGGTCTTGGTCGCTATTGTTGCTAAGCTTTGTGGTGATTTTTTTTTTTGACATGTTATCCAGGAGCATATCCCAGATGCCTACTCGTTCCTTTCTTGATCATTCTGAGTGTGGTTCTTTTCACTACGCCCTCCACCACAATGTGGAAAAGGGTAAGATCTAATACTATCTTGATAGCTGCTGTTGGGCAGGTTGTCATAGGACCAGTTCCGAGAGGTTAATTCTCGCGGTGGTAAAATTAGTTCTTTTGCTCCAAGCTACTGATGTATCAGTGATGATCGGTCTCACTATAGCTGTATATCATCAAAAGTAGTATTTTTGAGTTGCAATCCCAATTTGTTCCTATACAGTCGCTGCATAGCATCAGGGCTCTTTTGACATCTTTGGTTACTTCAAGTTCGTGTTGGTTCTAGAGTAGTTTATTGTATATGGTAAGGCTTAGGTATTTAATCTCTGTTCTAGAATCTATATCTTGCTCATCCATGGTTTTGAGGTTTCCTTTCCCCAGTAAATGCTATCAAGGTGGTCGTAGTGGGGTTATAGTTGATTGACACTATCTTCTCGTAAAGTTCAGTTCTCTTTGAACTACGTGGAAGAGGGTATTTCCAAATTCCCTTTTGCCATATGATATCATCAGCACGCCCTTGACAAGGTATGCTTAGATCAGTCAGTCCACGTAAAAGTTCATCTACTATTAGGCTCCACATAAGTGGGGATGTAACTCCCCCCTGTGGGCATCCTCTGGTTGTACTAACCGAAATGGTCTTATGCCCCACCCCCGCCTTCACCGAACTGATAGACAGCAGCTGCGATATCCATCTAGAGGTAACACTATCTACCCCCTCTTATTTAATGTTTTTTGAAAGACTCGTGTGGAGTGTTGTCAAAAACGCCATCTATGTTTAAAAAGGCGCCACACTACGGTTTCTTTAGCAGTCAGTGCATCTTGGATTAGATCCAAGATACAGAAATGAAACAGATTTACACGCCATTTTAGGTGAAAATGCAACTCTTTATGTATTTATCATGTAATTACATAAGTGGCCAAGAGGGAGGAATTAAAAATAAATAAAAAAACAATAAATAGTTTGAAAATGGATTAAAATAAGAGAATCCAAAACGTAACTTTATTAATGTAAAAGAAAACAAACAAAATTATATACCGTATGCCCAAACAAATGAAGTTTTTTTTTTTGTAATTACATAATATAACGCTTTTCGGATTTAAATAATCACTACGGCGATATATTTAATAAAAAGTATTTTTTATTAAATATTTGTAAGTGTAATAATAGAATAAACGAACACTAATTAATAAATAACTAAACACTACTGAAAAACGCACTCTAGTGTGACGTTAAAGAAATCGTCCTTTCAATGGCGATGACTCCTATCAGATGTTGATCTGGTAAATATACCAGTTTAGTATGTTACGATCGTAGTTTCCAGCGTATTTTGTGCGAAATATTATTTGTTACTGGAATCAAATAGTAGCTGCGCCATCTATGCGACAATTTCTCTACTACATATAAGTATATTTGCTCATCTGCTGTACTATATGGGGAGAAAACTGCTATATGAAAATGAAATGCGATATTTATTTTTACTTCCGTGTAAGTATGTAGTTAAATTAATAAATACTGTGCTAGCTTCAAATAAATCTACTAAGCAAATTATTTTATTTGATTGAATACAGGAATATTTTTAATATTCCTAAATAAATAATAAATAATTTAGTAACTGTAACCAAATGCATGAAAAATGGTTGAAGACAACAAGATCGTTTTTTCCCATGTATAACAGTTTTAAAACCTTCAAGCATTATATATTGCTATAAAATTCCTTGGCTTATAAGTAAATCAGCATTAACTGAAAAGATTCCAATTATCTCTGAAATTTCTTTAACCTCGCGCGAAAAATATTTACTTTTGTTCATTATTGTTTGTGTATCTGAGACTTATGCACGTGGGAACATGAATAAAACTAAAATACTTCCGCGTAAAAAAGCACTCAGCTTGAATACAGGTGCTTGCATTTTCCGTTAAAAGGCAAAAGTTTTAAATCAATGTATACATGCGTGTCCACGCAAATAAACCAAAACGATCGGCTTTTTTATTTAAAATACTGTTTATAATTCAATAATACTTAAAAGAAACTAAAATATGTTGTTAAATATGTACATAATAATAACAATATAATATAAAGACATACCCCTGTGAGTGACATGATAGCTAGTAAGCTTAATAATAATAATAACTCAGCACTACAGGCCTTGAAAGGCCCTTGGCTAGAGTGCCGAAACACACCGAGCCACTGAGAGGTGTTGTCCGAATGGTGACCCAACCAACAACCGGTACCGCATATTGCTGCTTGACTTTCAATCTCAGCCGTACTGCCGGCACAGTAGGCTTAATCTGTCAAATATATATAAAACCTACATATTTAATAATTTAACCAACATCATAGCTGTAATATTAACAAAGTTAGCAATAGTGCGCCAATAACTTTGAATAGCCTGTAGAATTAGTAAACGTTTCATTACACGCATGTTTATTTTAATCCGTAAACAGAACACTTTTTTTAAGTACCAAATATAAACGCAACCCCTTATTTCCCCTGCATATTAAACACTAGTCTAAAACACAGAAGCGTCTAGTAACACCTGATAACAGCTGGTGCAAGTTGAGAAACAAGAAGAAAAAAAATCCAAAGGGAAACTAACCATATTTTTCTCGCGTTTGCCCAGCGACACTGAAGTGTCAGTTACTAACTTATACTAATACAAATGTATACACATCTAGTAGGCGTGACAACACCCGCAGGCACACAGTCTGGAGTGCCGGAATGGTAGTTTAATTTATTTCACATAATTCCTTCAGACACACTGGAATCACGGCACAATGTAATAATATACAAAACCCGCGTGCAATTGCCGGAGAAGGTAATCGTAGATTCCCACGCTACCGCTGCTAGCGGGAGATACAAGAGATTATAGGTCTGTAACATATTTTTTCGGGAGAAAAGTGGTTTTATCTCTTTTATTTTCTTTTTTTTTTTCTGAGCCAGCCGAATAATAGTTGACGCTTCGTTTTTAAGTGGATAATACTGTTTCTTCGATGTTCCTTCTAAAGGTGATAGATGGGTTTTATTGGTTTCGCTCTCAAAGGTTTCTTTTCCCACTGCTCTATTAAAGTGCATTTTTTAGTATTTTAGTTTGCTCCACATCGTGTCATATTTATTTTTACTGTAAATGTCGTTTTTTTTTTTTTTAGAGAATAAGAATATTTAAGGTAATCTAATCAAAGGACAAAATAATTCTAAGGAATTTCTGTTTTATTGACTTTCATAGGAAAACGGTTTTGAATATAAATATTGCACAGTAATCAGTCGATCAATCAATCATTGTTTAATTTCGCTAGACAGCTGTATAATTTATAAAACACAGTACTCATAACTGTGTCATTTTTTTATCAACTGTAAAACGATATGGCCGGAAAATTGACATTCACAAGTTGAGATTAACGGAAATAAGTCATTGCTTTGCTAGAATAAGTATTAATTGTTACCTATTTATATATATCGGAAAAATATGTTCATAACAATGTAGTGTTTTCATATTTCCATAACTTGAAACAATTTTCCGCAAAATCCCATATTGATATATATCATATCTCAACATGTCAATAGCAGGTTTTGCGTAAGGTTGTTTGAAATCATTTACATAGGTATTAGAATAGATTGATGATCAAAAATCAGATATTTGTTTAAATTATACTGCACCAATTGACAATCAGCGCACTCTAGGGATGTTATTAAAAAACATATCAAGACAGTGATATGTGATATGAGAAGTGAATGATTGGAACAATTTTAATTCAAGTTGACGATTATTAGATACCATGTAAGCTTACGAGAAGCTTTTCACTTACTGGACTTTGAATTGTCGATGACAAGCTTGACAGTAAAAAAGTTGTGACCACGGGATAACGTTATTGTATCATTTACGAAAACAAGCCTCTTTCAAACGAGGCAATTAGTTGATTTCATTAATTGAACGGACGGTTATCAAGGAGCATACTAACATAGCCAATGATTGGGAACCGCCTAAGCTCTCTCACAGAGAATCAGTGTGAAAAGGTTCATATCAGTATGCTCCTTGACAACCATCCGTTCAACTAATGGAATCAACTAATCGCCTGGTCTGAAAGAGGCGTTCGGCCTGTTTCAGACGAGGCGGTTTAGTTGATTCTACTAGTTGAACGGACGGTTGTCAAAGAAGATACTGATATGAAGTTGTCTAGTTTACTCTCAACTAGCTGATTGTCATTGAAGACCTATTGAAGTTGACTCCGTGTAAAAGAGTTCATATCAGTATGCTCCTTGACAACCGTCCGTTCAACTAGTGGAATCAACTAATCGTCTCACCTGAAAGACGCCTAACAGTGCGAACATTGGGACAAGGTCGCCGTAACATTTACTGCAACAAGATTTACAGAGCCTCCTCGATTGACACGTTGTGACAAAGTTATATCATTTTCGGTGGCCTCGTATATTTCCGGAACTATTCGGCTTCAATCGTTCATCGATTGAGTCTATTGACCGCCAACCTGTCATCGACCACTATTATTTGTTGTGCGCATTTGTGTTTCACTTTAGTTAGTTTAAAATAGTTTAAAATATCTTTCAGGCAAAAGTAAACATTACCTAATTCTATGTTTTTTACTTGATACGCGTTGTTGCTCCCAAAATATCTAGAGTTCATGATTCCAAGCTACCGTGTACAAATAATTCAAACAGGAGACGCAGGTCATATCTGTTATGAAAATGCATAAAGGTACTGTAAAACTTACCTTTACTGGTAATGGTAATATAACATACATATAACATGTAAATGTTTATGAATAATGTTAATGTGATATCGACTTTGCACCTTTTTAATATTTTTATATGTTTTAACTAACAACGTAATGTTGTATTGTAATAATGGATGAAAATGTCAACAATAGCATAGTAGGTAATTATTTTCACTAATTCCTTTAAACTTGCAAAAGACAATAAATTGTCGAAACTTCGTCCTTAATGATCTGAAAATTTGTCTTTCATTTTAAAGCCACAAAATCACATCACTTGCTGTCAGAATTAAAATAAATTGGCTAATTAAAAAATTTCAAGCAATTGTGGTATACTTATGCTTACGCAAACATGTAATAGTAAAACTCTTAGAATAATGTGTATTATAATATATTATATTATTAATAATTACACATTTTTACATATCTGACAATGAGTAATGCGCTATGCTGATGTTTAAATCTTACACTAGACAGTAGATTATCAAGTTATTTCCAAGAATAAAAGGTATACTTATAAATTAAAAGTAAATGTCACTTTCTGTCAACAAGATAGCATATAAAACAAAATATATTCCGACATATTGGCAGAAACTTTAAGCCGACACATCGTAATTTTATCGCATCAATATTATCAATTACGGATTAGATATCGCCACATAGAACATCACCGATTGTTACCGCGTCGAAAACTCAAAATCTTTTCACTTTCTCAAAATAAATATTTTGTTAAGCGTAAACATCGGATCATCGCCAGATTAAACCAAATTAATTCTACAAGCTCCGCTGACTTTTATCTGTGTATCTGTTGGCACTTCATCTGATATGATAGTCCAATACTTCGGTATACCGTTAATGTTTGCGCTGTATTTAGCGCAAATATGCGGAATAAACGCTGAATCGATGCATGAACACTGCACATCGTCTAACTTTGCGGCTAAGCAATTGCAAGAGTAATTTCTATGCGCGTTCGGTGTAATTAGCCATAAAGTGATTTTATGGTCTGCCTGTCAATAGGGTAACAAACCGTAAGGAAATTAAAGTGCGATGTAAATTAGTTTTATGCTTGTCGATGATATATGCGAAATTTGCAAAGTGCTAAACAAGGGAATTTTTATTAAATTCTGATATATCATACGATTGCTCTTTCACAAAATCTATTTGATTATATGTATTTTCAAATATTGTGCCATACAGGAAGAATTAACAGGATAGGATAACTGTGCTGTCCTGGATAGCAGCCTGGGAATGGCTTTGCATGCTTGACAACAGGTAGTTATGGATGCCCATTTATCCTCGTGCCCATTGATTTATTAGGGTTCTGAGTGTAGTCGAAGAAATAGGAAGAACAGGCTTCATTCCGATGTAAGGAGAACACAAACCTCGTTTCCCAGATTACCTTTATGACCTTTAACCCATCTGAGTATCAAGTCATTATCAATAGCGATCGCTTCCAAGGCATTTAGACACTAAGTACTAGGCCTGAAGCGATCTTATAACTGCTGAAGGTTTTAAGGGCAGCTTGGCTGTCAGTATAAAGGACAATACATCGTCCCTTAATGCCCCTTGCTAAAATTTCTTCAGCACCATGCAGGATCGCCAAAACTTCAGCTTAGAAACCGTAGCTAACCTACCTAGTGCCAACTCTAGGTTGAGCTTAAGGTCCGGAGAGAAAACTCTCGCATCTGTTCCTATTTTTGACAAGAACAGCGGTAGCGTCTGCCAAAAGCAAACACGGGAGGTATACAGTCCTTCGCGGCACCAAGAAGAGGCGCTTTAGCGATCTCCTCGTGGATGATGTTCATGTGACCGCGGCTTCCCTCCTCCTCAATCACAACACCCCAAGATCACAATCTTATAGCCACAGTAAACGCCGTCACCTTCACGAACAGATCCAAAGGAGGTACCCATAAGAGGGCTTCCATTGCCATCGTCGGCGTGCGCATTGCTCCTGTAATGTTAAGACATGCGATGTGCTGCACATGTATCAGATCATTCCTGGCTACCATTCGTCTCACCCTTGGCCACCAGACGAGGACGCCATAAGTTAGCATGGGTCCAATTATGGCAGTGTACAGCCACAAGGCAATTCTCAGGGAGAGCTCCCAAGTCTTACACAACACGTGACGACAGTGCCAAAAGGATTTCTCGACTGTCATTTTGACATGTTTTCTGTCAAATGTAATACCCAGATATTTGACATCATCCGAGAAATCGAGAGCAGTGCCAAACTATTGTAGTTGTTAGTAAAAAGTACCATATCTAATTTATATGAATTTACAGAAAGGCAACGCTCTCTACACCAATTTTCGATAGACCTCAGAACAGTCTGCATCAAATTACCGAGCACGTTCTCAAACCTTCCATTAATGAGGATGGTAACACAAGATGGTGACAAAGTGATGACAAAACGCCTCTTTGGGGACGCCCCCAGTCTACGTGCCATCTCACGCTGACATCTCCCACACTTATTTCTACTGTGCTCTGCTCCAACATATCCTACAAGGATCGGCTCAACACCGTGCCTTGCTACAGCATTGACAATACCATTGACAGAAGCTTTATCAAAAGCTTCTTTTATATCTGGGAATATCCCGGGATTCACATTTTATTGTCCAACGATATCTCTATCCGTCACACTACTGAGTCGAGGGCAGACTCGGTAGATGTTCCACGGATGTCTGCATGTTGATTTGTTTGAAATGGATACAACGGTAAAGCCATAAAGGTCGCACTGTTGCTCCAAAGTTTTCAGCAGAAAATTGGTCAAACTTATCGCCCGGTATGATTTAGCCAAAGTATAGTCAGAACACCCTGTATGATGACCGAACTGTTGCTGAATTATCTAGATATTTAGTTGATTTATTCACTAATTTTCAATATACATATTAACATTTTTGGATTAAATGATATACCTACAATTAATTAATTTACCTACAAGAATCTTCAACACTTTAACTAAACTTTAGCTATTATACGATAATCTAATAACGTCTACCTAATAGCTCCTATTAGCATTGGTGTTTTAATCATAATATATTTAGACAATTTATCTACAAAATAGATGCCGAAAATGTGCAGTAAGATATTTTGTTTCGATAAATCAACTATGTATGTTTAAATAGATAAAACAAAAAAAAAGTATGTATTCATCTATTTCGATCGACACGGCGCACAGTGGTCCAGGGCCGGCAAAAAATCAGTTTTGACAAGTATGAAATCGAATGATATATTTGCCGTAAATAGTTAGTTAAATGTTCAAACTTCATGAAAAATGCTATTTTGCAATATTTCTTCGTAATAAACTATGCAATATCCCCGCTCAAAGTTGGCGTAAGTAAAAATCCTGAAATAACCACATATTTTTGTTAGAATTAATAATGCTGTATTTTAATAAGTTGTTATCTAAATTGAATATAACTTCTGGAGTATGTTCTATGGTCCTTATATGGTTTATATTACTGCTAAAAAAAAATTGATCTAATTTGTAAAATGCTTGATTTTATCAACAGTTTTCTAAATACTACATTTATACATGAAAAAAAAGTTCAGGTAGACTTTTAGTGGTCATCGGCAATTATCGACAAGCAGATTTTTACATGTACATGATCTCTAATGCCTCTAGTATAATGTCAAAAAAGAATCAGCTGCTCCTTTTTGCTCCTCTCCGAGAAAATCATATTTAATTGCGAGCATGTCTAATAAAGTTGCCTTCGCCATTGTATTATGCGGCCGACAATGTACCTCCATATATCATCTATAGCCACATTTATATTTATGTGTGTTTATGTCAATTTGAATGTGTGTAATGTGTGTACTTGTATATAGGTATCTTGGTCTATTGATTTTTAATTTTGAAAGTTTTAGTTGTTAGGATCTTTTTTTTTTATTTTACTTATCTGCCACGAAGGTATTTATGTATTGGAAATAAAAGCCATATTTATTCTAAGAATGCGTATATGGTATTTTTTTTTCAAATATACTGTAATCCTTAAACGGAAATGTAGATTTAGTTTGGAGATATATTGCCTTTCTTTCGTACTACAAAAAAAAATCGTTTTTTTTCTTCCCTTCGTAAAATGGTAAAATGTGTTTAAATTATTTTGCAATACATGTTTTAGCTCATTCTTTGGCTATATTTCCAGTGCTAGAGTATACTGTATATTTGGTGCCACAGCCTTTAATTAAACCTTAAGTATTATAATTATTATTAGTACACTACACGCGCGTATAAATTTTATGGAATGCATATTATATATATTATATAGAATACCGATACAAAAATGGTCTGCTGTAACACTGGAACAAAAAACAATGATATTTAATACAAAGAAAAAGATTCAAGACGAATTTACGAAGAAATTGGGGATTAAAGTAGATTTTGTGCAGCAAGATTCAGGAACCAGCAATGATGGGAATACCGCTAGAAGGTTTTTCAAAATCCTCAAATGACTGCAGATATAACCGGGGTTGATGTAGAACTAATTGAAAGACAGTGTAATTTTGCAAGTAATAACAAGTAGTGCAGTAATTCATTCCGATAAATTTGAAAAGTACGCGCGGTGACACTGCAGATTATATGTAGGTTAGGTATAATTGGTACTATATGCCTGTAAGCGTGCATAAAGTTTAAATTCATGGCAAAGATATAATAGACAGAGCTGCTTTACCTGTAGGATTATTGTCAGAGGAAGCATAAGAAGCCCAAAATACAAATTATATAAAGTATGGAGCCCACCATTCGCGAAAATTTTCTCGTAAAGCAACAAACATTATGCATATGCTGCTGCTAGCATCTGATCCGCTTATTTCAAACGTGAGACGTTTGCCT
Organism: Protaetia brevitarsis; assembly: GCA_004143645.1. Taxonomy (NCBI): domain Eukaryota; kingdom Metazoa; phylum Arthropoda; class Insecta; order Coleoptera; family Scarabaeidae; genus Protaetia; species Protaetia brevitarsis. The sequence continues at coordinate 7,615 of RXPK01004629.1, read as the reverse complement.
CCTAAAAAATTTTTGAATTTCACGATGACGCTACAGATTTACTTCGAAATGATTCATAGATTATACCCTCAAATTAGTCTCGAGTGCAGTAACTCTTGGGATCAGTAGCAGTTCCTCCTTATTTTGGAATACATACTTCTGACTTAAACCTTATTCCTTCTATTCAGTATCACTTATCTCACACACAATCATCATGAACCATTTAAAAGTTATATAGTAAAATAAATTTTTTGCAAAGATAGACACGCTAAATAAACTTCAAACTCAAAAGTTAATTCCAAATTATATTCTCGTATCACTCTCTATATATCATTTAGGTACAACGTTAGTAATTGTTGTATGTGCAATTCGGTTTCTTATATTGTTTTTTTTTACTATAGAATCTGTGTTTTAATTATTATGTTATATAACGGCTAAAGCTTTGTACATATATATTTAATTATTTTCACCAATTTCATTGCCGTTAGAACAAATTTCTCTACTGTTAGTAATTAGTTCAGTTGTGTATTATTAAAAAGTATCTAACCATTTCTGTTTGTTTATAATAATGTTAAAACATTTTTAAGCATAGCAAGCGGTTATAATAATTCTTCTGAATATTTTCTCATTTTATGAATATTTTCCGGTTTTGTATTATTATCATTACTATTATTATTGTTAATATTATTATACATATGTGTATTTAACTAAAATAGTTAAAAAGAAAAACATTAATGAATAGAAACTGCAATACCTAACATTATTTGAATAATTTATGTATTTCCGCCAATAATTACGTCGTGATTTTATGCTCAATCTTTTTTTCTTTTATGCAATTCAAATCGCCTATATTTAATCTCATTATCCTGAAAAAATTATTAAAAAACTCCAATCCTATCAAAAGTTACAGATTTATTTCCGCAAAAGCGCGTTTCTGGACCACTGTGCGGCGTGCGTTACTTCGGGTTTATTACGAGTAGATTTAAATTTGAGGGTTTAAATCGTCTATAGTGAGTAGTGAATCGATCATTCTTACAGACGAGTTAAACAGCAACACTTTAACACAGGCAATAAGTTGTGAATAGATATTTTAACCATTTCAGTAGTTTAGGCATTACATCTACTATTTATTAATATTTCCCATTTTGTTTGTAAAAAATACACCGACAATATACAAAGCTAAACATAATATCTTTTTCCTTTGTATCGCAAACACTTAAATAAACATAACGTTCGTGTTCATATCTCAACAGGTGATTCCCGTTTCGCATTTAATTTTATAATTCTAACGCAAGACGTATTAATACTACTAATAACAGTTTACCAGAGATCTTCGGCTAGGCTGTACATATACGTTCTAACGCTATCTGGGTATACGATCTCCGAGACAGAGCACCATTACAGGAGAAAGCATGACAATATTTGTATAACGGAAGGGTGTTGCAACGTACTAGTATAAAACGTACATACGAGTACCTATGCATGTGTTCGTAAGTACCCGTTCAGTACTTTGTGCTAGCAATGAGGAAGAAACCTCTGCTCTGTCGGTATGAATTTATAGAAATGTGTTTCTGCAGTTTAAATATTTATAATGTTATCTGTGTTGTGCATATTATATTATATATTCATTCGTATATGTGTTTCGATACCGCTCTGCGATTCACTGTTATGCAATAGAGCACAATGTATTTACATGCAGTATAAGTATATCTGCAGAATAATTTTATAAATTATACTGTGTGTAATTGCATTGCAATTATACATTTAAATTGCTGCCACTGTAATAGCAGAATATTTTTGTTCCTGCATATTTTTTTCTAGGTGTCAAAATCACCATTCAGTTGTACTAAGCTCTGAGTGATAAACATACATAATAATAATAATAATAATAATAATATATAGTCTTTATTGGATGTCCTTACATACCAAGTACATAATCATACAACATAAAACATAAATTCGATTTAGGAAGTACTTAATAGTAATTAGAAAAACACAATTGAATAAATATACACGCACTCCACATATGAAATATCCATAAGAGAATAAAAAAAACAAGCTACTATTAGTATTTAAAAGCCGGACATCCCAGTCACAAGGCGCGAGGTTCAGAAACGATTCTGTTTTTTTACTCGACTGGACCATTATTGTACTGCTAATGTAACTCTAACCTATTTCAGTAGCATGATTTCTAACCTTGCGTTTCTTTTTTTCGTATGTACGATATCTTCTCATACTTTGTGAAACCTGTCTGCTCTCCCTCAAAAAAAAAAATCTTCAATTTACTCTGAAATACAGCATTGGCAGTAGTCTCATAGTATTGGGTATCTTATTGTATTTACTATATATGGAGAAGGCAAATGGGCGCTGAAATAGTGCAGTCTTATGAGGAGGAGGAGATTCCTAAATCTAGTTGTAATGGAATGTGTATCTGCGCGATTTTTTTTTTAATTTTTTAAAAAGATATGGGGGTGTTTTTGTCATCAATAATTTATGATAAAAACGCAAGCTTCGCAACTCCCTCCAGTACTTCATACTCAACCAATCCGCTTCCACCAATTTGAAAGATATGTGCTCAAATTTTCTAATTCCATATATAAATCTGAGACAGGAGTTTTGCACTTTTTGAATTCTGTACTCCGTATCGCGATCCAATGCTGCATGGTAAACCGTGGAACAGTAAGTAAAATTTGAGAGCACAAACACTTAACTTAGTTTTAACATCTATATTAAGCATTTGTCTCTAGGGATATAACTTTCTAAGCTGAAGGTAACCACTGCTGATATATTTGGTAATTTGATGTTTATATCTAAATGTATTATCCAAAACAACACCCAGATTCTTTACCCAGTCATTAATAGGCAGTACCACATCGTTAAGCATAATTTTTATTGTATTTTTAAGTTCATTACAGGTCTTATTTTTGCCAAATAGTGCTACCTGTGATTTGGATGTATGAATCCTTAAATTTCTGTGAACAGCATAGTTATATATTGATTTTAAGTCAGAATTCATATTATCAACAGCGTTCCGCCACTCGTGTGGTCTGAAAGAGCAGTACAGTTGCGTGTCGTCAGCAAACATATGAATTTCACAAAACTGTATACTCTTAACCATGTCACATGTGTATAATGAAAATAAGAGCGGACCCAGAGTGGAACCTTGTGCAACACCCTGTGTAACAGGAAGTGCTTTTGATGTGACTCTACCCAGCTGCACGCTCTGTTGCCGGTTTCGGAGAAAATTGTTAATAAGTTCCACAGAATCGCTAGAAAAACTCATACCACTTAATATAAGGGCCATCAGGTCGTGATTTACTGTATCAAAGGCCTTACTAAAATCTAATAGTGTTAGTATTGATAAGTCTACTCGATCTGTAGCTTCGAGAATATCATCGGTGATTTTAAGTAGTACAGTTTCGCAGCCATAACCCGCACGAAGGCCAGACTGTACATCAGGCAATATAGACTTCGCCTGAACAAATTACGTTATTTGTGCGTGTAATATTTTCTCGAGTATTTTTGAAAGTACAGGAAGAATACTAATAGGTCTTAAATGTTGCATTTCAGTGGGTTCTTTAACATCTATTACGGAAGTGGCAAAGAATTGTAGGATATTTTGTATGGAGTCCACGTTTTAACTACGTAAATGATGGTTCGATTTATCAAAACATCTGTGGCACAATCATAAAACAACTGTGTGGCGTATCATCGAAGACACAAGCCTTGATTCAAAATTAAAAAGAGGCATATTGATATAATGAAGACACTCCAATGATTTCCAAACTCTATTTATGTCAAACTTGAGTCAAAAGTTTTGTCTAACCATAGGCAGTACAGAAAAACTCGACATGACCCAATTTCAATATATTAAGCGAGGGTTTTACTTAATTTATTTTTTATGCTGTGATACCTTTATTGATGTTAACTACCAGTATTCCTTATATATTTTCTCTACATAAGTCTATTACTCTTTTGGGTTAAAATATCTTTGAAAATAGAAAACGATGGCTCCATATTGGCTGCTAAGTGGAGATGATCAAAATAATGTTTTGCTATTCTATATTTTTGTGCAGCTCCATTTGTAAAATATCTTCGGGTCCAGCATTACTATGAACATTTTGCTGATATACATCCCACAACTGACTGAGACTGAAAGCCAACAATTTGTGGCATCCCAACTTAGAGTCGGAGGGCACACTGATACTACGGGTACAATGCTGGACGGGCTATTGCTGCAAATGCCAGCGGACAGTATGGCACCCCAAATTATTTTCAATGAAAAGGTGAAAATCTCCATATCGAACAGAGACCAGGCACGTAATGATATCACTGCTCTACCAGGCTGCTATCAGGGCAGTCTCGAACCCTATAACTAGGTCAAAGGAGATTTGGACTGGTTAAATAAACAAAGTACAAAGAAATGGAGGTCCAGAGCCCGTATGTGGAATCACCAAGGATTCTGCCCAAAGGCAGATTTGGACCTGGTTAGATAAAGAAAGTAGAAAGAAATGGAAGTCGACAAAAACTCAACTCCATACTAACGCGCTAATAAGGGATGGGGATGCTAGATTCTCTGATAACCTACTCAGACGCAGCAAAGAAAGAGTTAAAACATTACTTGGGCTGGCAATTGATAAGTCCCCTGGAAAAGCATCTATAAAACACAGGTCGAGTAGGCGAGCCATGGTGCAGAAGATGCGAACTACAGGAGGAAACGAGTTTACATGTAATCTGCACGTGTGAGGAATTAGGCAGAAATATAGTTTCCACCGAGCAAGATACTGGCTTTATAGAGGAACACCAGCCTGCTCGTGGAAGTAACGAGATTTTAATGAGAAGACAGGTTAACAATGAGCAGCTAGCTCAAGTGCCTGGACTATAGGTGCCCACCACAACTTAAAGAAGAAGTATGCTCTTCATAAGGAACTTTAAGATGATGGGATTCAATTCTATCTTTATTTTCATATTTCCAAATCAGTTTTGCAGAATTAGAAAATAAGTAATATTTATATAAAAGAAAACATTTATTAAGAAAGCTATTACAAAATATGCCACAAGTTCTCTCTGTCCTCTCTCAAGGTACTTGGATTCTATGGATTTCTAGGGAGAACATTTTTGTATGAGTAATTTAAAATGAACCACGCAAAAACGTGTATCTTTATTAGTATACGATTACTTAACAAGTCTGCTGGAACAACCCACAGTTTCCGCAAGTAAATACATGCAACCTTAATTAAAATACCCTTCCTTAATTAAGTTACGTATCGTTCATGGCGGAACTCTTTTAGCCATTAGATTAGAACACTTTATACGCATTAACGTGTTTCCATCGTTTGCATAATTTCCCTTCATCTTTCTCCAACTTTTCCACAGGCTACTTACAACCGGCTCCTTCTTAAAATAATCACGCAACACGGATTTGCATAGCAGCGTGTCAATCTCAGAGCTTTCGACTTAAAACTAAGACATTAACACGCACGAAACGAGTATAGATAATTCATATACGGGCGTTTTGTACGACATGCAACAGCGCGGCGGTCGTAAACGTATTTCGGTTGCGTCCATTCAGGTTTTTGGGCGGCCACCGATCATGGGGAATCATGAATATTCACTAGATTTTCGATAGTAATTACACTTTCGCCGGCGGCCCCACGTGATACTGTCGCTTGTTACGCGGCGAGAAATAGACGCTTTAGGAATTGTTAAAGTTCCCACAAAACGAGCACGCCTACGCGTTTTTAGGCACACACAAGATTGGTGTGTAATTAATGGACGATAGAAACACGAAACAGTGGTCATTTCATTCATGAAAAGCGCGAGTTCCAGCAGCTAATATAGGCAGAGGCGAGTCGATTGTTAGACGAAACAGATGGAGCCTGTACGACTCGTTATGCGGTTAACAGGTACAAAATTAGCATTAATTAAAAGAAAGTTTACGTAATTTATTTGTATGGTTGTTAAGGAGCCATCTGGCGTCGTCGGTTGATAATAATGTAAGAAAAAATCTCTTAGAAAAATTTGTAGCTCTTTGCAAGAGAGATGGTCACATGTTTACTACTTTTTTTAAATGAAACTATATATATTATGTTAGTAATCAATGTTAGTATTGTAAGGGGAAGTATTGATATAATGCCATGATGCGAGGTTGCGGGTACATGGAGGCTGTGCGAATAACGTGGATGAGTTCGTCTTCTATTGTCTCAATTGTGAAGATTCAGTTTAATATTCTTATCGTTATTGTAGTTTTTATTTTATTTTAAGTAGTTCCGCTTTAAAGAGTTTAAGCTGTGTTCTTGCATGTTTTTAAGCATATTTTAAAAATCTATTCTTTTTTACTTATTACCTGGATTTATGGTACGACTCATTCTTAACTCACCTGGAACCCCATCTTGCCCCCATGGTGGGGCACACAATTTACACATTTCTTTTCAAAATTCTCACAACACTCAAGAGTTACCCATCCGAAACTTGTTAAATTCATCCATCAGCAGATAAATGTTAAAGATTACAACAACGCGACTTAAACTTGTATCATTTGCAATCCCTGATGAGTGTCTAAAGCTTAATGTTCATCTTGCCACTTCTACCCAGTAATGCACACTAGGTTTTAAATTATAATATATACTTTTGATTTACATAGGGAGGGTGCCTCAGCAATGTAAACTTTGTGATAGGAATTCCCTGCTTCTAGTCTATGTACCTAAAGGCTCCTGGATTCTGGATTCTGGATTTTTGGTTGGGAAGGGCGGCTAGCCACTTAGGGCCTCTAAACCGTCCATTGTGCTTACCTTCCTTATGGGCTAAGTCGCTCACCCGACAGCCCTACTCGAGCCAAGCCAAACGAAAATGAACTCGGACAGTGTAGAAGTGAGGTACCGCCAAAGCTGCAACACTAGGCCAAAACTCCCCCAGGGGGAACCTCAAGTGGCAAGCACCAGATTGTACATACAGTGCTCAGGCTTCAACATCCAGGCAACACTGAGCTCAGTCAGCCCTATGCGGTGCAGTGTTTATTAATAAGCTTGCAGTGGCCATCAAAGCCCTACAACTACAGTTTACTGCGAGAGAGCTGCAGTACCATTTATCCTGGATGGCCTTGCGTGCTTGATCTGCTATCTTGCTATCCTCGAGTGAAGAGTAGTGGTCCATTGATTTATTAGGGTGGTGAGGGAGAGCCGAATGGTAGAACAGGCTCCACTCCCATGTAAGAAGAACACGACACTCACGCCAACCTAATCGCACCACATTCCCAATTACTTTATGACCTATAACCCATCTGAAGTATCAAGTCATTATCAATAGCGATCGCTTCCAAAGGCAATTGTGACCACTGAAGTACCAGAGCGATCTTATAATTGCTGATAATTGCTGACGCGTATATGGCAGCCTTTGGCTGCCAGTATAAAGACAATACGTCACTCCCTTATCTCCTTGCCTAAAATTTCTTCAGCACATGAGATCGCCAAAACCTCGCTTGGAAAACGTAGCTAACCTACCTAGGCCATTAGTTGAAGATCCGGTGTTCCGACTTTGCTTGGAGAGCCCTTTGCATTCACTACGTTTTGCTATGTAGCCAGAGGCTGCTTCGACCATAAACAATTGGCGCTGTGGGAAGCCGCACACGAATGGTTCT